>JAVYIG010015807.1:0-34161 GCA_035222895.1 Strongylocentrotus droebachiensis | reverse complement strand
CGTTACATTACGTCAAAGGAAACCAAATCGGATATTGCGATTCAGTCGAGTAGATTAAATTAAAGGCGACATTTTTGCTTGAGAATGAGAAGCTAACTTTAAGATCGGGGAGTTACGGATTTGACAAAGTGTAGTTTTAAACTGAACAAACGTAAAGCTTAGTTATTTTCAAACGATATTGATATACAACATGAAAGGCCGTTCATCATTGTCATTACTTTCCGAACTTCTTTCGTTACTTTGAATTTCAAATTCAAATCTTTAAGCTACAAATCGTCGGTTAAGAATCTTTGTTTTAAAACAAAAAAAGTCTACCACTTTGCAATAACTTGTTAATAACGTCGCTAAAATGATTTAAAAAAAGTTAAAGATAAACGATACAGCATGATCATTTAAATCTTCTATTTTTTTTGTCCCGTTTCCCTTGACTAAAGTTTTCTCAGTATGGGCAATAGAAAACATCAAACATAAGTTATATCTTTAAGCTGGGCTGAAGTCAACAACATTTTCCGACATTTTAAATAAATAATCCGTTTTTGTGATCTTTTTTTTGAATTTGAAGGGACGGGTGCATGCCTATTAAATTTGATTCTCATTGATTACCATGACAACGTATTTACGATGGACAGTTATGGATGATCGACATCACTGATGATGACCTCGACCATGACCCTTGAACTTAAAGGTCAAACATAACCCTAATACAAAGATCCCGTTGGTTTTATATCCGGTTCTTCAGCATTTTTTTTACAGTCGTTGACGGATCGCCGAAGTAACAGTAATTTATTTTCATCTTTGCTCTTAAAATACAGAAAAGAAAAAGGGTTTTCATATTTGTGTTCGTTCTAGATATTTTGCTTTTACAAACCTTGAAGTCTATGGGTTTGGAAGCCATGTCTCTTCGAATTTCCAAACATTTGTTTTTAATTTTGTATGACCGACAAAAGAACTTTTGGTTTGTCATCAACGAACAACTTTGTTGCTGTTAGAACTCTGCATGGATAGTTCTTTTATGTCATAAAATATTGACAGATTAGATTAGTCTGCTCGTTTCAGAAATGCATCTGACTGAAGAAAAAAAGTTTAACAGCCTTGAAATAAACAGAAATCATATATACAATCTTAAAAACTCTGAGTGACCATTCAGTCAAACGACTGATAATAAAAACTTGACATGTTTGTTTGTTGAAGTAAAAATATTTGCTATATTCTAATAAATAGTCATTTTAGAACGAAATAGTGCATTCCTCTATATCTCTGTATCATAATTAAAAAAGCCAACTTACGTTGAAGATTACATATGTTCCAATGTTATGACGTATTGGATAAACAACATCGACTTTTATGCTTGATGTTTAGTTTCGAGATAGCGGTTATATAGCGGTGAGTTTCTCACAAAACTCTATAATAAAGACGAGTTCGGCATTAGAACGCATTTAAAATCAGTCCTCAACAGAAAAACAAAATAAAACGGGATTTGATTGTTGAACTTCGGCGATCGAATGCTTGTGTTTTTGCCGAAGGAATTGTAGGTGGTCCCCGGGGATAAATCTAGGCGAGTTTGGGAGTAAAGATTCATATATCATCATCTCGCTGTTATGATTTATGAAGTGAGCGTATACCATCAATCAACGGACATAGGGGCGCGGTGGAGGGGTGAGGGCATTGAAGGGGTAGGAGAGGGGTGCGGTGGAGGGGGTGAGGGAATGGAAAAGGGTAGGAGAGGGGTGCGGGATGGGGTGGTGGAGAGAGAGAGGGGGTGTTGGTGGTAATGGGGGTATGAAGAAGTAAAAAGAGAAGGTGTGGTAAGGTTGGAAATGATGGGTGCGACGAGGAATGGAAAAGGTGGTTTTGCAATTTGACAATGAAGCAATTTCTGCATGTTATCATTAAGAGGGCCTGATATATTACAGTCACAAGCAAATACGTTATTAGTTTGAGATAGAATAATGTTTATAGTATCTCTACTTCATCTCATATATATACAGCCTTTAGTTTGTGGATCATTCGCATCGGTTTCCTTTCTTTTTCCTATATGCATACTCCTCTTCATTATCTCCTCTCATTTTATCAAATCTTTAATTTCTCTAAAATGAGAAATATACAGCGTCCAAACGTATTTTACGAATACATATTGTGTAAGATATCTTTTAAAAATCTCAACACTTCATCCATATGCCCACAGATCCATCATACAAACACACACACCCATCTCCTGGCGGACCGAACACCACTCTCGATAAGGACCCTTATTGAAACCTCACTCGTCACCCGACCAACACCAACTGTTGGATCAAGCGAGATTTAAAGGGCACCCCTACCCCTTGAGATTAAGGGGTGAAGAGTTGCCCCCCCATGCAGATGGAGGGGGTCCCCTGACCCATTTTTCCTGTCTTTTCCATGTCCCTTCAAGTATTATTTCTGCCTCTTGTGCAAAAAAGGTCAACGATATCGACGGAACCAGACGGCTAACGGGTGACAAGAAAGAGAGGACTCCAAATAATACTTGAATTTCGATTGGTTGACATTTTCGTTTTTTTGTAAAATAGGAGTAAAGTTATCAGAAATCATCAACCAAAACAGAATGATAAATGGTTATTAACTTTACTAACAAGACAGAAGTTTGCTGCTTTCTAACATTTTCAGTTTATCATTATTGCGTGTATTTTGGGGCAATGGTCTCTCTCTCTGTGTCTCTCTGTCTCTGTCTGTCTGTCTCTCTCTGCTGTCTGTATCTCTCTCTATCTCTCTACTCTCTCTCTCTCTCTCTCTCTCTCTGTATATCTAAGAAACACAGCGATGTAAAAATACACTATACACCTAATAATATCATATGCTGATAGCAGGGGCACATCTATTTTGAAAAGAATATCGCATCATCTCCCTCTGAATAATTAATGAATTATACCCGTAATCAATACTGCTTTACCAACAAGATTTAAGTAGGATGAATTTAGCGAGAAATGCTGTCAATATCTGTTTGTCATGTTTAAACTAGTTGTGTGTCATATCTATGAATAAGATTGCCATAGGTTGCGAGCCATGGTGCGTCGCCATTTTTCACAAATTATTTCCGAGGGTTTTGGCTTCTCCCTCATTTCTGTCTGCTTAAAATCGGAGACCCTTGATACGCGAAGTGATCGAAAAATGATCTATGGGGGTCCACTCAAGTTCCCCTAATCTTCAGCGGGGCGCTTTGTGATGCAAGTTAGGAGGGGGCGGGGACCATGAGAATATATTATATTCGTTTCCCCGTCGCGTCGCCTTGGGATGTCGCTCGATCTTCAGTGAAGGCCATGTCTTTTGTTCATTTTTGACATTAACACATTCAACATGATTCATAGCTCATTAAAATTCATAAGGGTATGCTTGCTCTTACGCGAACTTGAAAAATGAATTGATAGAAATAAGGAAAGTTTGGTAGCAGATATGATTTATGAGGGATCACAAGGCATGATAGTAACCTATTGGCGATGCCGAGGGGCGTGGTTTTATGGTATAGGAAATGCAATATCTTCATGATATTTTCTTACAGCCGACACCTTTTTCGACATTCTTGTTACTTCTTATATCGTTGCCCGCATGGATATCGTCATATTATCATCTTCTTTAGGTAACCGCCTCAAGAGACTCACAATGATTATTCTCTGCCATCATCATCATGTTTATCATCGCTAAACCTTATAATATAGCTTGCATTGCCAGTTTAACCTAATATTGTAAGATTCTCCATGTTCCTTTTTCGTCTCCTACTCTTACTGTATATTTGTCTTTATGTCTATCTGTATGTATGTATGTCTCATATAACATGCTATTTTGCCACCCTTATCCCCCTCTCTCTCTCCCTTTCCATCTCATTTTCTACCGACAGAAAGTCAGACGAATACATCAACACAAAACTCAACGAAACATGAATATTATACCGTAAATGGGCGGCAACGTAACTAAGAAAAGCATAACTCCGATACCAGCCCTCAACATTTACTCTTATATAAAATTCATACCATAAACATATTCATACATTCTTATCACAACATGACCATGATAACATAAGTTATCACACCCCAACGCAAAGTCAAACGTTACACACGATGTCAACTGTTACATACGATGACAAATGTTATGATAACGACTCACCTGCTCGAAACCCATTCTCCGTGTAGATCAGGCGGCGTCACAGCTTCGATCCCCTGACCGCCTTGTAACCTACGTAACCGTCTTCTGCATTCGGATCCTGGACCCCAATTAGGACCAGCCAAATCAGGACTCATCAGACCGCTGTTCCTCGCAGCCTGGACCACCACGATCTCTGCCACAGCTGGTAAAAGAGAAATGAAAGCACTGCTATAAAATCGACTCATCTTTTCTTTACCATTGCAAATTTATAGGCATATGGCATTGTATAAAGACAGTTCAGGGATAATAAATGCGGCGTTTATAGGAAAGTTGTTCTGACGCAAGTTTCTTCTTATAAAGGATGCAAATAGAAATGCTTTTCAATAGATACTAACAATTTGGTCTTTAGAAACAGGGGGGTCTTTGTGTAAAGGCTTTCAATGTGTACATATTTATTTGTGTATTACATTCTTTATTTCTTTCTTTCCTGATGCTACAGCAGACCTTTTGTTGAACTTACACAATTATACTTGCTTTTTAGCATTTTACTAGTTATAGCAATCCATGAAACGCCCCTTCAGACATTGTCAATACCATTATCATGATCATAATTATCACCATAATCATTACTATCCCAACCACTGGCGAGGCCGGACTTGTTCAACAGAGGGAGGGGTGGCACAGACTGGGGGAGACATCCCAGAGTCCCTCAATCATCTAGGGTAGGGTTAGGTTAGTACCGTTGATGAATATTTAGCGGAAGGAAAAGGGGAATGGCCCCCTTTGAGCCCCGTGGCTACGCCTATGATCACAATAACCATAATCCACCTCATCATCATTCTATAACTTATTCAAATAATATTTGCTTTAAAAATTCTTTCCTTAAACACTCTACACCACATCACGATCATTTTTCTCGTAGACATTTCTGCACGTGCATCGCCACCTCAAAACAAAACTACATCGACGCGTTAGTTTCATCACTCTTCTCGAATGTACGGGTGCAGAATTCGAACAGCTAATTGGAAAAGATTACGATCAAAACCTATTCCTCAAAAAGCCATCTTTATCCAAACGGAATTCCCTAACCATGAAATTCGCATACCGTGAGAGAGAACAAAAAGCAAGAAATCCTCCTCAAATCCCCAAAATATAACCCCAAAAATATTTGACCTAAAATCACTTCGCTTGAGTGATAAGCCAGACTGTTAGCTCTCCATCTTAATAAATTGTAAATACATCATATTTTTGTTCGTGGCGAAAATCCTTCCACGTCATTAGGGAATACCACAATCTATATTCTATCTTCACAATTTTTTCTTTTCCTTTTTTTCATTTAACGTTCCATCATTGTAATGTCTCCATCTAATCGTTCAATCTCAATTCAATGGAAGTGTTTGGTAAAGACCTTCCCTCCTGCAGTGGGGTTTGATCACACCTGTGGGACACAGCTTTCTTACGCCTGTTCGAGAGGCGGCGCCGGAGGGGCGTATGGGGGTACGACACCCCCCCCCCCCCCCATACACACAAACTCAAAGTACATGTTACCAAATTCACAACTGTCGGTCATGTTGAAGTTTGTAGGTTTGGGTTGGGTGAGGGATTTTTGCTTTGCACCGGTATATGTTTTTTTTTTTTTTTTTTCAATTTCGTTTGTCGTATTTATTCTTGTCGTCTTTTTGTTTGTTTGATAGTAATTTCCGTTACCCTTGTCGGAAAACATTACTTTCCATTTTCATGGTTTTTAGCATATATATATTTTATACCTTTTTTTCTTTTGGCAAACTTATATGTCAAAAGATGATACAATTACCCCTATCAAAATATTTCATCGGCAAATTCAATCGGCTTGTATGTAGGCTAAGGCTGCTTCTCTATTGGCAAAAGAATGTCGGCAAAAAAAGTGAAGGACGCCCCTCCATTAATAAAGCTATAGCGAAACCCCCAATGTTTGGCCTATACCCCAATTCGCGATGGAACAAGCGGCGCCCCTCCTTCTGTTCTCCCCATCACCACTTGTCAACACATCGTAAGAAGCTCATTTGTTTCAGGGGGCATATTTTCGTACCCATGAGCTTGGGGTTGGCTAATGAAAAAAATAAGTGTTGTAACTCAGGAACAGTCTGTGCCCAAGTGTCAACGAAAGTCGGTTGGTTACACGAGGATACAGAGCCCCCTTCGCTTCAAATTTGCTATTAGTGACGACAATGATTGCTCATGTGTTCATGGGTTGTAGAGTTATGTACATGTACATACCGCAACATTACCGTTTTATCCAGTTGTACGTGTATATAGACATACATACATTTGTAAATATCTTTTTTTTTCTTCCAGATGTGCCGTCATGTAGACAATTATTTAGGTCAAGAAAGTGAACCTTTTCTGCTGCAGTGGTTTAAAAGAAGTCAAAACCATGTTTTGTTATATTGTTGACAAAGGTTGATGAAGAAGTAAAATGCACTGTTTCGTTCAATCTGACTTGGCTTATATTGAATAAAACAACGATATCTCAATATTTTAACAATGATTTCAAGAAAACATGAGTTTGTCAAAGTATGTCTACAATCACATGAATGAAATTATATCAAATGAATAAAGCAATGGAAATGGAATTAAAATTAAATATGTTTGTTTCAACAACGCTCTAAGGCAAACCGTATTTACATGCGCACAACGTTTTCTTTAGGTACTCATCTTTAATATAAAAATCAATTTATATCGTGTTACTTATTTTCTAGTCTTAAGCTGCCCTTATATGTACGTAAGCATGTTATAAACATCCACTTAGTCTTGTTACCGTCTAGTCACATTAAATCACGGCCTTCACATCCACGAGGACGCTCTTCTTAACTTGCAAAAATATTGATTTTCCCCCGCGTTCTCCTTCAAGTTTTCCATCAGCTCGTTGCGTCGACCTACTTACACTCTAAAACACCGTATAAAAAGCTCTCTCTCTCGTCGCCATTCAGGAGCTTCGATTGCGCGAAAGTGTTTCACCCACGTGCCAGCAGGCACATAGCGCTATAAAATGTCAACATTATTGCAGAGAGAGAGAGAAAACAAACACAGCAAAACACATCATGTGTCGTCACAGCGCCAAACCCAGACACGAAACACAACAATCCTTAAATTGATATTTCGCGTGAGAACATTTTTTTCCTTTTCTATTTTAGAGCGCAGTTATGTTCGTTTTTTTCCTTCTTCTCGCGGGTTAATCCTGAAGGGGTGACACTGGGTGTCAGAGGCGTCACATGTCAGGATGAGTATTAACGTGACTGGGGAGGGTGAAATGGGAGGAAAGAGGGTTGGGATGAAAGAGGTGAAGAGAGATGAAGAGAGATAATGTGAAGACAATCTTGAAAATACTCAACATTGGACGGGAGAGAAAGAGGAAAAATAATTGTTTGGATAGAATGAATGTAAATGACTTTATAATAAGAAAATAAACATAGATGTGAAATTCGGGAAATAAATAAAGATGTCAGATGGAGGAAATGATGCACCAGGAGTGTAGATATCCGTGATTGTTTTACTAGATGATAAGGCAAACACAGGGTGTTTGAAAATGAATATTTAAATGATTCGAATAAATATAATAGAGGCTAACAGAGAGGGGGAAGGGTAATAAATGATTAGACAACGTACGAACAACATGGATGTAACATCTTTAATGAAGAGCAATCAGAGAGGGAGAGAGAGAGGGAGGGAGGGGAGAGAGAGAGAGAGAGAGAGATAGAGAGAGAGAGAGAGAGGGAAAGGGGGCATGGATGAGGGAGAAGGGGGGGGGGGAGAGAAATGGATATTCAGTATCAATGAGGAAACGGGAATATTAGAATGCCACATTACGATATCTTTCCGTATCAAAGAGCTGCTACCGTTTGACACAAGACTCCCCCGTTGAACATTCAAAACGGATGAAACGAGAGATCTCGAGATCGCACATTAGGAATGGAATCTTTGAAATGAGAACGGAAGCATTGCAAGAAAGATAGAGCAAGATAGGGATAGTAGATGGAGACAGAGATAGATAGACAGAAACAGGGAAAGATAGAGGGAGGATGGCGGGAGAAGTGAGATAGGAGCCTTATGAATGTAGCTAATAATGTTACTATTTGATTTGTCATGAATTGAGCTTGTCAGTGAAGTCTCGATCGCGGCACGAAGAGCGGTGTTGCTTCCAGCTCCCCCGGAGGGATCTCAGCCGAGTTTACCTTGCTAAAACCCCATCCCAACTCAAGGGTTAAGTTGATTAACCCCCTAAAAAGTAGAGGAACTCTTTGAGGGCATGGAGCGGTGTCCTCCGCTACCGGCATCGTCTCCCAGTAGACTGGTATTATCCGCATCTTTCGGAAGGAGATGGCATCTTCGTTCTGAAATATGGATTGGTATTATTAAGATGCTTCAGACGTCTTCAGAGCTTCGGGGGTGTGTGTGATTCGTGTGGATAATGCAGACACGGGGAGCGAGGGTGCCATGTTGGCAGCTGAGCCGCTGTACATACAAGAGTCGTGAATGAAGAAGGGAAGGCTCCCAGGTGGCCGGATGGCATGGTGAAGGGGAGGACGAGGGTTGAAGGTAGGGGTGTGTAAGGGGTAGGTCTAAGAGAAAGGAGTAAGATGGACATGGTTAAATCGCATTATGTTGCCGAGGTCGAGGACGACGAGGAGGGTGGCGAAAGAGAAAATGTATTTTAGGGTGGTTAAGAGAGAATTGAACGACTATATGCTATGGAGTATAAGGGAATAAGATGCCAATAAGATGGCATTGTTTGAGGAGAAATGGGGTAAGGGTGGGGGCACGAATGAACTATCTCACTGTGGAATGAGGGAAAAAGGGTGAGAGAAGTTTGATTCATAGTAAAGGAAATGCATCACAAGAGATGCAGAATGGTTAAGAGGGATGAAGGGAGGGGACTTTGGATGTTAAGGGGCTTATGCGGACAGTGTATGGCGAGGGAAGTGATGGGTGTCGAGAAGACAAAAGAAAGACAAGGATGAAGATGAACGAAGGAAGACAGGTGAGAACATAGAGATTGGACAAAGGCGGAGTATACAACATTAGAAGGATGTGGAAGGGAGATTGGCGACAGCAAAGGGATGTGGTTAGGGATCGCCACACAAAGAGGATGATGTGTTACCTGCTAAGAAGCAGATGGGTGTTAACTCAGTCTGTGTTATAAAGATATGATATAATGTCCTTCTGGCTCTCAGCAGAAGTTTCTAACTTAGTAAAAGATATATTGGGGTGAAGAAGTAAAACATGTTGAAGATGGGGCGAGGGTAAAAGAGAATCAATGAAGGGCAATCATCTTATTTTCACGAGAGGAATTTCAGTGAAAAAGGGAAAAGTCCGAAAACACCAAAATAATCCTGAAAAGGAGAATGGGACACCTATCATGACCAAATTCTGGTGTAGCATCAACCCATAAAGTGGTCTGCAATGTGTTCAGTACTTTTGGCGTCTTGAATCGAAACGTTCTCTGAGGTGCATTTTCCATCTAGTTTTACTGACGAATTGAATACGATTCCTGATCCACTCGCCTCGCTATGTAGGCATCTAGGTTTTGAGGCTAAGAGTTTGGTGGGGCCCTCAACGCAGACTGATTTTCTCTTAACTTTCATTAGGAAGTAAAGACCTGTTATGCCGCAGGCAAGATCGCTTCGACACTTAAAGCGAACACCACCGTAGGGCTAATGATACGAAAGTACCTCTACGAACGGTTAAACGTTTATCGTCTCGAGTAGTATTAGTTTGGTGCCACAGGTATAGGTACTTTCTCTACTTCTTCCTTCTACTTCAAATCAACCAAATCCTCACACTTCTTTGCAAGATATCATCTTTGTTACAAAATATCATCTTCCTTCTGCTCCGTCTCAGTTTCATTTATACCGAAATTTGCCGTATCGCAGTCGTCGATGTTATCACCTTGATTTTAACTATTCTTACACTCTTATGAATCTGCCCAGTGGCGTAGCTATAGTGCCATTGGGACACGTGCCCTGAAAGAGGGAGAGGGAGGTAAAGAGAGTGAAAGAGAGCGAGAGGGGGAGGGAGGGGGGGGGGGGGGGGGGGGAGAGGGGTGAAAAGGAAAAGGCAACGCGAAAGATGGACGAAAAGACCCCTTTCACACCCTCCCCTTATAATGGCCTAGCTTGTTCTCACATATGTTTATCAACTAACACAAGTAAAATCGGTGCCGCCCCCTCCTCGTGACAAGAGTGCCCTTCAATGCCTGGACACACGCTACGTCACGATTTTGGCCAATGAGCCAACGATGGAATTCAGAGTTCACCTTACGTCGTTTCTAATCTCCAATCGATACGATAATCCCTTTCCATTTACCTACAGACAAAATATAGCTTCCTAACAGTTGTTCCATTCCATTAAACACACTCCCCTTTTATTAAAAGCTTCCATTCACCAAATCACTTTAAGCAAACTCAGCCAGCTCATATTATAACCCAGCCACTTCGCCCCCAACCGACTGCAAACCGATTCCAGATCGGCCGGTTCTCGACCACTATACCCCAGTCTTATCAACGAGACCGACACTTATCTGAACAGAAAATTGCATTATCCTGAATGGCCGAGCAATTGGTCGGTTTGGAGTCGGTTCGGAGTTGTGACTGGAGTATCAGGGGTAATGTTTTGTTCGGTCTTTTGTCGATGTTGAAGTCGGTTTAGCAGTGTGACTGCGTTATTAGGGGTTACGTTTTTTCGGTATTTTCTCGGTTTGGTGTCGATCTCATCTGGTGAGACTGAGGCATTGCGCCGCGCTGTTAATGGATTCTGGAGCTATATTCTTCTCGGTGTTTGTGCAAACACGACAAGTGGTTGTTAATTAATAAGCTGAAAAAACCCAATGGGTATCGATCAGGAGCTTCAATTAGGTGGATCAATACTGAAGTGCCATTTAACCTTTTAGAGTAAAGAACTGGGTGCAGCTTTATGTTCATTACCCTCACACGTTTAGATACACATGGGAATGGACTATTACGTTAATATGTCATTTACAACATTAACAAATCATAAATGTCTTTCATTATATTGTATTGAGTTGTTTGTATAATTAAGCTCATAAAACATAAATGGTCTAACATTTGAACGTGTTCTGATTTTCATCTAAGTGTAGAATATGGTGAAACAACAAAGTAACATCTTTTGATAACAATCACGTAGGGTATTTCAAATACATCATAATATTGAAATTCGTTAACAGGACAACTCATCAGCAATAAATGTTCCCCAAACGCCAATGGCGTTTTCAAATTTTCAAACAAAATGGTTTAGACAGAATTATTAATCAATGCAGATACATTTGGAATGTAATATCGGTATTTCAACAATGAAATGTTTTATGTGCATACAAATATAGTCATACAACACAATGTCTTGTATACAGACGATATGTAACTCGAATGAGAAACATTAAATCTTCTCTCAGTGTCACACAAAGCTCTCCAACCTGACTGAAAAGGGATTAGTCGGAGGGGGACAACAACCGTTAGCTTCAGTGGTGAATATCATAATGTGATTAAAATAGGGGAAGAACTCACCAAGGAGCGTGTTGAATGGTTTGACATTGACAGAGGATGCTAAATTATGGAAAGTCAGGCCTTGGATGGAGATCAGGGATTCATATGAAGGGAGCAGGAGACAGAATGGGAGTAAGCTTATCAAGGGGATGGAGTTTAAAGAGAAGGTTGCGTTCTAGGAAGAGGTGAAAAATAACTTGAGAGCGTTGTCATTGTATTGTGCAAGTGCGGAAGAACATTAGAGACAAAACATTCCCTGAAAAGCATGGCTCTTCAAATGCCTTAATATTCTAAATAAGGCATGTAACATCATACAAAATCGGGAAGGATTTTTACGCCACATGTTCGTGTAGTCCCATATACATCTGTCTGTGTATAGTGATTGTAACTTTACCAAGACTGGGTCAAATTTCTTATCATTTTGACGATTCCAGAAGCTTGCAGTACACACCAATACTTATATGTTAGATGATCAACCTTTTCTGATTGATTCCACCACGTTTCTTTCTCAATGCAATCGCATGACCAGAACTCAGCTTTATCTTTAAGATCAGATTAAAGCTCGTGCACTGCTTCATTAAAGCGCGATACTCATACTTGGTGTGATATAGTGAAGTCGTGGTATATAATTATATCGGCTCATTCGTTTGACTCTCATTCCACGGGTTGAGGGTGCAAATCCAAGTCCGGCACTAACGTCCTTCATCCACATTTGCCACTCTCCACCCAGGTGTAAATGGGTACCTTGCAATTGCTGGGGGTAATAATTATTGCAGGGTCTTCAGGAAAAGCCGTAAATTGGAAGTGATGCGGCTACCCTGGGTAAAATTAATTCTACGCTGCCTCCAAAGTGTTTTCTCCAAATAGATAGAAAGGCCTATACTGTACAATTATATGAATTATATAATATTATATATTAACAAAATAAAAGGAGAAAAGAAGACAGTTAAGATCACAAATGACGACTACGTGATCGTGTGTACATTATTATGACCTCATGTTAATTTGCCTGTGCTCTTGTTACTCCTGTCATATCTTTACAATGTGGATTTAAGGAAATGTTGTGAAGAGACATTTGGAAGCCGTGTACATACACAAAAATAACGAGGGTCACACTCATTTCCTCTTTAATGTGAATGGGCTCGTTGAAATGGTAAACTGGCAGCTCCATTCTCCGGCGATATATCGGCCATTCCACCAATTATATCTCCTTCAACTCCTTTGAGAACCGCCGAATGAATGGAAAAAACCCGGAAAGACAACATTCAACATTCGGGTAAAAAATCTTTCTATAGATATCCTGATAAATCTGGAGGGAATCCCTGTCACCTCCCCGAAAGGCAGGCGGGAAAATCCGATTATCAGTTTACTTATGCATTCTGACGAGAGACGGAGAGAGAAAGGAAGATGCATGGCAAAACTTGAGGATCAATTAGAATATTAAGAGAGTGAGTGACCTCGAAAATGATCTGGGAAGAAAAAGACAAGGAAGAAGAAGAAGACCGACATGAATTAATTCGATCGCAACATGATCCAAAACAGAGAGGGTATGAGAGAGGTTAGAGAGTGTGTGAGAGAGGGGGAGGGAGAGAGAGAGAGAGAGAGAAAAAAAATACAGAGAGAGAGGGAGAGAGAGAGACAGAGAGAGAGACAGAGAGAGACAGAGAGACAGAGAGAGACAGAGAGACAGAGAGAGAGAGGGGAGAGAGCAAGAGAGAGAGGGGCTAGAGAGAGAGAGAATGATAGAAAGAGAGAGAGAGAGAGAGAGAGAGAGATGGTGATGGGGAATTAATGGTACATGGTAAAATAAACGGACAGAGAGAGATTATGGAGAAAATGAGAGGGAGAGGGAGGAAGAGAGAGCGAGAGAGAAAGAGAGAGAGAGAGAGAATAGTGGTAAGAGAGAACAGGGATAGAAAAAATTACATAGAATATGTAAGATTAAGAGTGATTCAGAAAGAGAGGGTGGTCACATCTGAACGATCGAGCAATACATAGGGAAGAGGCCTCGGGGGGGGGGGGGGGAAGGGGCACATGGACAGGAAATCTTAACCTCCCCCACTTTCGAAAAAAGGTATTCTTCCCCGTCAGAGATGTCCCTTGAGAGGATAAGCATAACTATAATCCTGACATAGACACAGTTTATGCTTACATTAGCACAGAAAAGTCACAAATCTGAGTTGACATGTCACCGCTATACTTGGTTGCTTTTTCAGTTCTGTCGTTATTTTAAAGATAGCTTATATACTCAACCAATTTGTCTCAATATAACTTTTCATTTTCTTTCTCTTCCTGCACTTTCTTCATTCTCTTTAAACGTCATATCTATCTATCTCTTTCTTTTATTCGCCCCATGAATCTTAACGAAAGAAAACAAAAAGAAAAACGAAAAACGAAAACGAACCAAAAAGAAAACAAATAAAATACAAAATGGAAAAAATTGCACAAACAAAAAATATAACAAAAGAACATTTTCTCTTTTCTCCCTGGCATATTCTACTCTTGGTCTACCCTTCTTTCTCATTTCCTGTGGTTTTAAATTCAACTTGTTGTTAGCGTTTATCCATCTTTTCTCTATGTACTTTCATTGAGTGTTTAAACAGTTCATGCGATTTCGAAAGTTCTTTATTTTAAGCCGCATGTAACATGACAAAAGGATGTCCTTCTAAGTGCTACGTTCTTTCCCTTGTCTTCTTCACGAAGGCTAGCCATATTGTCCCAGAGGTCGTTGGTCCGAATCGGAGCGAGACTATAAGTCCTATAAGTATCCGGATTTGGTCCAAAATAAGAAGTCTGTGAATTTCTTTCCTGCCGATGTTACCATTTTCTATATGTTACCACTTGTTTATCAGTAGAGACACACATGGCATTAATACACCTTGAAAACGCAAAGAACTAAAGTTGCCAGAGACTCGATGAACTGGTAGAAAATGTTGATGCTTAATCATTACAGTTGGAAGACGCAATGAAAACAAAACTTAATTCTTTCTGACTTTTAGAGTTTAGCATGCAATATAAATAATACTAATGAAAACATATACAATATCACGGGAACTACTGTACAATGCAATCTATTCAGCTAAGCCTATATTAAATCAATTACAATACCACACGGAATGTATTTTATGAGGATCTGTCCTGTATTGTCATGGTTACTAATACTTTTCACAATTCACAATGTAGTCGAGATAAATCTGCCTTCTATTACAGTACTTGATATAGTATAATTATTTCATCATTGCATTCACCCATTCCCATTAATTCATTCAATATAGTTTATTAAAATAACCAATAAATGATCAACATAAATGATGACATGGTCACCAAAAGTATGACATTGCATCATATAACAACAACATCTTTAGTTGCACTATAGATGCAAAACAGATATCAATATCTTCTCATTTGTACATACGTAAGAGCTTGGTAACAGATCCCAATGTGAAAATAATACAACATGAAACACTCGAATGAAAAGGAAGAAAATGTGTTATTTTTAAACACATGAAACCGAGGCACGCATTCAGGATCACGTCATACATGCTCCCCGTGCGCCCGAGGTGGATGAAAACATATAAACGGGGGTTGTGATATTGGCGTGTTGACAAGCCTTACGCAAGACAACAGAGGTAAATGTAAGGTGTCTTTAAAGGTGAAGTTGGGTTCTAGTCATGCAATTTCATTTCATTTCATTTCATGTACGAGCAAAATTTTATATAGGCCTACATTGTATTTCAGCATGACAATAGCTAAATATTTGGTAATTGGGCCAACAAATATAAAGCTTGTCAAAATGTGGGCAATTCAATAAAATAACTATGGGGGGGGGGGGGGCTGTATGGAAACAATTGGAAAAGGTTGATTATGTAGCACTTAAGAATTTGTGTGTAAAGTGAAGTTTAAAAATGATGAGAAAATGACTCGGTCTCCTGTTGATATAGTCACATGCACTGTACACATAAATGTGTATATGGGACTACAAAATCCTGTGGCATTACAATTTGGTCCAAACACTGCAGCAATTTCTTCTCATATTTCGAATTACAAGGGCATCTGAAGAGCAAAGGATTTTTCTCGCATTATATTTTCCATGATATCCTTCCTATTACTAACATAACATTTCACTTTTTTTTCAAACACAACCTACTCTTTAAAAGGTTTGTCGTCTTTATCATCGCGCCATCACGCACTAGCTCGCACACCTGAAACCTCTTGATCTGGTAGCTATGGTTCTCCACTTCACAGATCTAGGACGATGCCCTACTAATCTCCCTCTCATGTGAGCTCTTTAAAGGACCTATAGGGGTATTAAGTCCGACATGACATGAAGAAAACATGCTAATGAAAAGATATAAACTGCATCGGTACAATGGCTTGAATGGAAGGGAGCTTAGTGCGTAATGGACATTTGGATATTGGGTCTGACATCGCAATGTAAAGTGAAAAAGAAAACAAGATGGACTGAATCGATGTATACGAAGGAAGTCTTCGCGAGCACTTTATGGACAACGGGTCATCATCGCAACATGTAAGCCATACAAAAGAAACACTTTTAAGATTCAATATGTCGACTGAAATAACTCTAATAAACGATTAAAGGGCAATAACATTACGTCTAACATCACGACATACAGAATTGATAAGACAGACTTTGAAGGTACACGTTCTTGCATAAAAGCAACTTTGAACACTTATAGAATACGATGAGATATCATCACTTAGTGTAGAAAGACACACTTATGAGTACAGTGATTGAATGGAAGCATCTTCGAAACATATACGAAACAGCCCTTGTCATTTGAACATTTATTGAGTAATTTGGATATTCTGTAGTAATAGTAGTAGCAGTATTAGTAGTAGTTGTATTAGTAGTAGAAGTATAGAAGTAGTAGAAGAAGTATAGTAGTATTAGTAGAAGTAGTATACTAGTTATATATTGTTATGTTGGGATAAATGAGGCCAAATTTTAGATAATAGAAGTTGAAATCAATGTTGCTTTCCCTAAATGATATTTAAAAAATTGTATTCCCATCCCATCCCTTTACTGAGTTTATCAACCCCTTAATCTGTTAATGCCGTTCAATTATCCAATTATTATACATCTCTACGTCTCCCTAATTTCCCTTAATTTTTCCACATCACTAAGTTCTCTTAAAAAACTTGATATTTCAGTCTCAAATGACAGGGCAATTTGTAAAATCTGGGTTAATTATAAGAGCCATAATGGAGAGGAAATGCGCTTGAAATCTTTCGTATTGACGTCCCTTTCGATCTTTAAATCCATGGAGAGCATTAGATTAAGGGCTGTTTTAAGCGCTGTACAATCTTTTATTCTTAGCTCAAACAAACCCGTCTCCCTATGGATAAGAAGACGAGGTAGAAAAGCAGGCGACAGTGGGAGGAATCGCCGCTTAAATATCGAATTACCGATAGGGAAAAATCATCAAGGCGGGAAATGATGATTGCAGTTTTAGAACAAGTGGGGCAGAACAATATTTACTTTAATATGAAATATCATTTTGGGATGGTATTGTTTTTTGAGATGAGGTACGGGAAGGGGTGTTTCCTCTGAACTCGTCTAATTGTTTCTTCTTAAGAATGCTCAAAGGAATATCGAGGCGAACAAGAGACCTGGGACTGAAAGAAGTATAAACAGAACATGACATGAAACTGATATTGATACACAAATGTTTTTTGAGAGGTTTTTTTTATCTCCCAACATGGAAACGGCACTTGACCCTGCAGGAGAAAAATAACATCAAGAGCGCGTAGGTCTTCACAGAAATAACATCTACTTGAGGCATGCATGTGATATATTTATCTTTGGTTTTAATGTTCAGTTTGAAATTTATAGTCAAGATCAATTTTCTTAGAGTGAGGATTACAGCATACTCATTCGACTGTCCTCTCTCCGGTGTGGGATCCCCATTTTAGGTGCAACTATACCCACCCCTCAAAAAATGTACATCACTATGTATTCTACTTATAATACATCTCTCTCTCTCTCTCTCTCTTTAAAGTGCCTTCATCCCCCACATACCCATCTCTCACTATCACGTCTTCATCATCATCAGTTATCTTCCTTCGCACATTATCTCTATATCTCTCAGGCGCGGATCTACGGGGGGGGGGTTTAGGGGGTTTAAACCCCCCCTTGGGCGGCCCCCCCCCCCCCAAAAAAAAAAAAAGGAAAAAAAAAGAAGAAAAAAAGAAAAAAAGAAAGAAAAAAGAACGCACGCTGGAGAGAAACCCTTTCAAGTGCAAATATTGTGAGAAGATATTCAACTCATCTGGTAACTTAATCAAACACATGATAACTCTGGATATAACTGTGTATTTAACTGTTACTTGATTTAAAAAGACGTTATCATGCACTGCTTTTTATGGTCTCCATTGTGTTAATAGATGCCAGGAAAACATCACTTACGGGGTTCAAATAAACACCCAAAAAAAAATCGGCTCGCCGCTTCGCGGCTCGTGGACGATGCTCCGCATCGTCATTATTTTGGTCAAACCCCACCCTTAGCAAAAAGCTAGATCCGCCCCTGTCTCTACATCTCTTACACATTTTCTACTACTGATGTGTCCCACTTGCTATTTCTGTGTAGGCAACTATAGGATGGACTCCCATTATCTCTCTCTCTTTCTCTCTCTTCCCCTTCTCCCCCTCTCTCTACTTCACCGAGGAGCACGTCCGCCATTTCCATCCCTGGCGGTTCAGCTAACACACGCAGACATCCTCACACACGCCCACCCACCCACTCCACATTCTCGATGTACATGTGGGGTTTCACTATCTATTCTTAACCCGCCGCCTCCGGGTGGCTCTCGGGACACCTGTGTGATTTCTCCATGACCAACAGTAGCGGTACCCGTTTGATCCTAATCCCTCTTTTGTACACTTTTATCTTCCACTTTATGTCGTAAGGATTCAGCATTTCAGAATCTGTTTTTCTCACATTGTTTGGTTTCATAAGCCCTTTTGCATATTTATTTTTGCTATCTATTCTTTGACTCGGAAGTTCCATTTGAATGAAGTTTTCCACTCAGCTTTTCACACATGAAATACATCCAATTATCCAATGATAGGGATAAACATTGTATTCCATATACAAGAGTAACAGAATGCAGGGTTGTCTCGGTTAGTGTGCCAACCCTGGAGGGGGGGGGGGCAATGAGATGCCCTCCCCAGTCAAAGTTTTGGCCCACTCCACCACCACCACCATCACCAACCCCGAACCCCCTATCCGCAGCTCTTGGACAAACGTCGACGGAGGGTGTTTTGGGAGATTCCTCAAACAATTCATTTAGCTCCAAATTTCTCACCATCCACTCTTTAAAACACTCAACATTGCTCATATTAACAATATAACCTACTGAAGAATTCACTTATGAAAGCATCGACGTAGGAACACTTATTTCCTAATTCCCTTTGAAAACAGAAAGAGCAAAACTAAAACATAAACATAAACATCAAATCCGTAAATAGGCAAAATAAAAAAGTTAGACTTCAAGAATCAAACCCAAAATCGAATTAATCTACATATAGAATGCAAAATAGCGACAATTTTCAACAGGTAGTAGTAATGGTTGCTATGCGATGATAAAAAGAAAAGGCTACTTAGTGCCACCATATTTTCCATTGCCACTATATGGGAAGATTAATTAGAAGTGTTACTCACCTAAAATCACAAAATATAGGTTGATAATCCAAATCATCTTTGCAGCATTAAATATATTCCAGTTAGGAGTTTTTGAAAATTCTCTGTCAATTAAGACAGGCTCTTGTGGGCAAACGAGACGAGCTTTATAAATACGCATCTCCACAGACACCTTTTATCCAATCAGCGCTCCTGTTTATATATCACGTGATATTTCCGACGACAGAGTTTCGTTCATTGCTGTCAAAGCGAGGTGAAAGGAGGGAAATGAACGCTACGACGCCTGCTTACGTTGCTTTATAGCAAAATATCATGAATACAAAAATCATGATATTGAAAAAAAGATGATGAATAGTTGAAACATGGCTTTCGTGCGATGTGATCCGTTATTAATTGAACACAGACGTAGAGAATGGATATACGAATTCACATCTCGGCGGGGTTTTTCCTTTGGCGTAGGTTCGCAGCTGCTCGTAGTCAAACGCACAAATTATAACCCTTTCCAAGTACATTAGCCCTCTAAATTAGATGAGCTTTTGCTTTAATCGGTGTTAGCTTCATTCATGTTCAACGCCGCACTTATACAAGCTGCGTGGTTTTGTCCAATGGTGTGAATTTATAGATTGCGAAGCTGTAGCAGTGAACTTTTACCGATGCAAAGAATGAAAAATCGCCAATAATGTCTCTGAGATGGAATCGTTGACTTCAGAAATAATATATTATTTCTTTTTTCACACTACAACTACAGGCTTAGAGCGTGGCAAGTGGAGAAAAGTCACGAGTACAGTTTGATTCGGGTTAAACTTTTAAATGACTGTGAACTTATACGAGTTGTCTTTCTACCAACAGAAGTAGGTGATAAATGTTTGATTTTTCAAACTCTCAATGAGCTGACGATGGAATCATTCTCAACCACAGTTTCACTGACGTGTTGGCTAAAAGCACTTGCGCTGTATCAAGATTAAATTGGTAAATTCTTTCCTCATAACGAGCAAAGTTCAGATATTTCAAAAGATTTCAGATATCCTTATGTTCACCATCATTAAAAGACACGAAAGCTCACGTAACAGCGAACTAGTGAGAAGTCAGAACAAGGTTGATATTTGCCCCAGCTTTAGAAGATATTCCTATCCGGGGATCACTGTCTTACGATTGCGAAATCATGTCAGAGAAAAAGAAAACGATGATGATCCAGACGAAGGTCTTGCAATGATGGCTAGAATATCCTATATATTGAGCTCGAACAGATCAACACCTGAATTAATAATCCAGTTTGTGACGGCATAGATGTAATAACATCTTAGTGTCGAATGAGATGACAATTGCAGCTTTCTGTTAAATCCAAGTCACCTCTCGTAGCGCGTAGGCTACCAGAAAAATCAATCAGAGTTGGTGTAAAATGAAAAACGCCTCTTCAATCAGGGATGTATCTCTTGATCTGGAGCTGAGAAGCTAGAACAGTAGAATCAATAAAATACACCTGCCAATGCTTCCATTTAACACGTTCGAATCAGGATGGGGCTGCTTGGAGCGAGCGAGTGGGTAATGAAGGAAATGGAACGTAAAAGAGATCGGTTGGTTAGAGACGATAAGTATTCAGGGTTTTGCTTTGCCTTGCATTAATACGCCACGGCTCGGCTCAAGTTGTCCATCCATTCACAAAACAACGCCACAGATCGCATCAAGTAGTGTATCAGTGAGGGCATCAGTGGAGAAATACTAGAGCGGTGTTCGTTTACCAGCACACTCGAAAGAAAGTAACGAGTCCCTTCTCAGAATGGTAACATGCGACTTCTACAGATTTCCTCTCTTTGCACCCCTTCTCTCCTCTCTGACTGACTTCTCGGTGTCTCTCTTTCTCTCTCTCTCTGTAAAAGATCTTGATCTCGGAATCTTCAAAGGAACTCTGGGTTGCTCTCGTCAGCAAGCGGAATCTGAGTATATTAGGATACAAGTTTGTGGGCACTCAGATAGTTTTTCTCCTCAGTACACCCAATCAGTCAATGCAATTCGCTTTCGTGTTTATTTCTCCCCTCTCTCCTCCTCCTCCTCTCCTTGTCACTCTCAGTCTCTCCTACCCTCTCGATTTCCTCTCCATGAATAAGAAATGCCAAAGACGTCTTAATGGCACTTTACGGCAGGTGTTTTCTCACCGGCAGCATCTCATTTGCGACTTCTTGATAGGGTCTTTACTCCACTTAGCACACCTGCCCACTGTTGACTCTCTTCCGTGAATGTAAATAACACCCCTAGTCTGTCACGAACCTCCACAGCAATGATCCAGCTACTGGACAACTCGACTAGAGGCTCTTGAATTCAAACGAAGGTGTCACTCCGACTTTGATGCCTCGCGTATTCTCAACGAGGTCAAATCCAGCATAAGATCAAAATGACGTTTCGCGTAATAATTAGTATAAAACTCGCATAAAACGAGGTCAGAATCCACGATTGGCATATAACTCAGTAAAAATTTACTTCGAAATATTTGTTTGATATAGCCTATGACGAAACGGAGAATCACGGAGCTGTTTTGTAACATATCCAGTTGCTTCAAATAGATTTACACTAATTCCCTTCTTTATAAGACTTCGACTATAAAGCGTTTTTTGAAGAGCTTCCAGAATACCAGCGGCGGCGTCCAGCACCGTCTCACGCTCCAGTGGCTTGGTGGTGCGACCTGAGAAGCTGAATGGATGTGTACATCAAGCTCATAAGTGTTGCGAGTAAATAATCATTAGGTCGCACGTCCCTAACGCCGCACGCGCGTGTAGGCTCGGTAGGGCAACGCCATGCGAGAGTCGTTTGTGGAAGCTGTATTTCTCGGATCGCTCTACTAGCAGTGATAAGGAGTTGAGCTGTACAAAACTCTACTCCTGATCAAAATCCGTTTATTTGGCAATGGTGCCGCTTCGGTAAATATATAAAGGGTGGTTCTTCTTCCTCTTCTTCTCACCTTTTCCCACTTTATTTTCCCTTGAGGTAAGCACTGGATGATAGGAAGCGACTGGCATGAGGGTGAACCTATGAACTTTACTCAGGCTCTGTAATTCCTGGAGGGTATGGTCTCGATCTGTCTTCATCCTCACACTCATATCCTCTACGTCCAATCTCATTCCCTTACCCTTCTCATACAAAAAACAAAAACAAAACCTATGACACTTCTCTCTCTCTCTCTCTCTTGCTATTAGTCCTATCATAAATAACAATGGCGTTACGTATGTCATGCCAAGGATGTGCATTTTCCATCGTCCTTTATGATTACCAAGTCCGTTCACCCCTCTCCCTGTCCATCTTCTATCTCATTCTTTCAGTATCTCTTCTTGTAATTTTCAGCCATTCGATTGGGTGAGGGGGGAGGGTGCCCCGTACCACTGTGGCTACAGTACAAAATCATATTCTTCCTCTTCTATTTAGTCTTTGTATCCTTAAAAATATATATATACTCATATTCCATATCACCCTCACTCCTTTGCATACAAAATATTGCAAAGTGCCCTTTGCCCCCTGTAGCTACGCCATTAACCATGTAATAATTCAGGCCTAATATTCTGTAACCTCTCTTCGTACTTCTTTTCCCCCTTACATTCCTTCGCATACAAACATTCCCCTTTTGTGCCACCTCTTTTCAAAACTGTAAATTATCCCATGCAATGCGTAATCTTATAATCCCTCTCTTTCAAAGCTCTTCTTTAATTTTGCGTTATTATTATTTTCGACACCTGCTTCATATGTTTTGTTTTGTTTAAAAATGTGTCTCTTTGTTTGGGGTGTGTGTTTTCACGGTTGAACTACAAGATTTCTTTTCATATAAAATGCAATTTCACCTCCCAGGTTGCTTATATTCCATCGCTATGTTCACTGATGTTCAATTTCCTTCGCATTATCAAGCAGTTTGTTGCAAGGAGGAGAGCACAGTTAACCAAAGGTGATTGGATGACTGATAGGACGACAGAACACATTGTTCAAAATTAATAATATTCAGTTCTTGTATAGTAGCGCATGTCACATTATAACGTTCCTATGTGCTTACAAAGAGCGTTAGAAATTATTACCCGAGCCTTAGATGAATGAAAAGGCAAATGGAAAGGAAGGGAATGAATAAAGAACAAAAACATCAACGAACAGACAGGATGGGTGCATAGTATATAAGTAATTTCTTAGGAAATTAATTTTATTCAAGGGCGTGTATGCGCTTCCAAAGAGCTTTAGAAATTATTACCTTAGCTCTAGATGAATAAAAAGGCAAATGAAAAGGAAAGGAGTGAATAAATAACAAAAACATCAACGAACAGACAGGATGGGTGCATAGTATAAAAGTAATAAAGTAATTTCTTTAGGAAATTATTTTTGTTCAACGGCGTTTAAAGAAAACACGAACGAAAAAAAACACACCTTTCAAAGTCGCTGTTTCCCCTCCCAGCCTTTTTCGTTGTAATTTTCCATTATCTCGTTGCCATGTCAACAAATTTCTGAAGTGGATCCTAATCGCATCTTTCGTGCCAATTTCATCTTGCTCCTGAAAATATGAGAGCTCTCTGAAGGTCGAATCGTGCTCACATTATCCTGCCATTCGCCCATGACCTTGGTAGTTCATTAATGTTCTACGCGAAAGCAGACGCATTTGATGTTAGAGAGGTGGGAATGAAGGATCGATATTACTTTGAGATGAGAGCCCGAGGAGGGGGAGAGGGGAGGGGAAGAGAGGAGGGGAGGGGGAGGAGGGGGGGGGGTTCCTGTAAAGAATGAACAAAATTAGAATACAGGAATACATATTTTAGGTAAAGTGCTAAAGTAAACTTTCACATCTTCTGGTCAACAATCTAAATGCTTGTCAAAGCAAAATTACTAATGTTATCATTATGATTTTAATCTTTCATTTGAGATAATTCAAATTTTCTAATTGAATTAAAAAAAAAAAAAATCCGTTTTCATCTCTAATAAAAGACCCTTTATTTGATTGTAATAATTTGTCGCAAAAATTTCAAGATGCTGAAACTTAACGCACTTTGCTTGCATTTTTTGTCATTCAAATTTGCATATTTTGTTTACGATGTTAAACCTCACATCAAAATCTCATTAAACCCACATGCCATGACATTGGTAATTCCAGTGGCCTAGGGTGGGCCCTGTCAGTAAGGGTTTACTGGTGTTATCGAGGGACGGGGGGGGGGGGGGGCATCGATCTTATTAAACGCGAATTGACAAAGCCATCTATTTGGTATAGGATATGGGAGGGGTTGAATCGTTTTCGTTTCACCCTTTTCCTTTTCTCTTTCTCTCTCTCTCTTTCTCTCTCTCTCTCTTTCTTCCTATTTTGGGGGTGTTTAATCCTGGCTCTAAGAGTACACGTGTTGAAATGTCGGTCAAGGAGAAGATATCCCCTTGTTTGTATACAAACTGTGCGGTTTACAAGATGGTGGATTGGGGGTGGATTACCCTCAGTGAAAGGGCAAGAGGACTGAAGATGAAGGGAGAGGGAGAGAGAGAGAGGGGGGTATAGGGAAGAGGAGAGGGGACAGGGGAGAGGGGAGAGGGAGGGGATATTATACGAGGGGGTGTGGTGAGATGGATTCAGTGGAAGGTAGTGGGGATGTGGGATGATGTTGCAGCAGCGGAAAAAACATGGGTCCAACCATTCATTGAGGGGGCACTCATTCATGGGGTGGGGCGACGTGGATCGTAGTAGGTTGGCCTATTTGTTATAGTGAATGGATACTATAGGAGATAATTAAGTCATCGAGTGTCGGGAGAGTGGGACACATTTGTTTTTATCTTGATTTCGAGCCCCCCCCCCCCCCCCCCCGCCCCACTCTCCCTTCCATTGGCTGAAAAAATGTATTTCATTATTCCTCAGGGACACGTATCCCTATAGTGAGCGAAGCCACAGTATGTCATAGTAGTCTCTTTCACATACTTCGCAATGTTTAGCAATATATTTTCATAAATAATTAAAACTATATATGTCATCTTTGTAGTTAAGCTACCGATTGTCCATGATTGGGTGATTATAACCTTTTCTTCCCTAGAAACGTAGCTTATATCATTTGAATAGGAAATTTTCAATTCTTACTAAAATTTACAATCAAGATAATATTAACATATAATTTTTATATATATTTATCTTTTTCAGATATTTTACGTTGAGGAAAGTACATTGCACACAATCACCGTGCTTTAACTATCTGTACATTTGTCACCCGTAGAGGGCGACACACTATTTTGTCGACTACATCTCATTGACTGTGCTTACCGCATCCTCAACGGTGATACCAACTCACTCTCTCTCTCTCTCTCTCTCTCCCACCCCCTTCTCTCTCTCTCTCTCTCTCTCTCTCTCTCCCTCTCTCTCCCTCTAGCTTGTTCCTTTCCTCCTCTCGTTCTCTTTGTGTTCTCTTTTCATTCTTTGTCATACCCCGTGTCATACTCTCGACCCAAGTTTTTCCCGTGAAATCACACATTATCACCACAATATACTATACTGCAGGGAGCAATGTGAACAGAATAGGAAGGGCTCTATCGAATTGCATCCGGTTGGCCTTGCCCTCTTCTACAGTAAAATGTCAAACTATATTATGGCATTAATCTTTATAAATATCGAACAAATATCATTGAACTACTCCATGAACTACATGCATAAAAATTTTCGAAAGTGCATAGTGAAACGTACAGTTAACAGGCAATCTTTGGATAGAAAAAAATGATGAAACGCAGAAAACGTTTTAGATTCATGACATCAGGAAAAAAAAATTACAAAATAGAAACAAAAGTGTACAGTATAATGGATTGTCAAGTTTGTTTTAATTTGCACAAACAAGAAGTATGTTTTCAATCACACCCTGATGCAGGTGCACCTTCCAAAGGCACATTTATGTCATCAAATATATAAATTGACAAAAGCTTAGTATGGAGGGGGGGGGGGGGGGGGGCAAGGGAAAGCAATTATTTATCCCCTCCTAGTAAACAATGAATCGATGCGGAGATTTTGTTAGCAAACCCATCATTCTTCCACCAACAGTAGTCATATACTAATGTTCCAATTGTTAACACACTTTTTTTGTATGTTGAATACCCCCACTCCATTCCCTGAAAAAATGTGTAAATCTAAATAATCTGGTAAAGCTTTGAAGTGCATTGCAGTGATTTGCACATTTAAAATCTCAAAACATGCTACAAGGCCAACATCTTGTAAGAAAATAATCACAATTGAAAACTTTTCTAAAAAGTATGGTCGAAAAATATTCATATTAGCAAAATTACAGTCATTTTTCTTTACGATTTGAATTTTGCAACTGGCAGTGTTTTATTCACCCCATTTGCCATGTACAAATTGAGGGCTTCATTTTTCACTCACAGAGTCTTTTGATCTGAAATTAGTTCATATATACTTTGTCTTTCATAAACTTATATGTACATGTAATCACACACTTAAAAGTAGCACACATGGGAGCAAATTCAGTTTTGAAGAAGAAGAAAAAGACAGCAGCAACAAAGAAGCAAAGAAAGAAAAGAAAGGAAAAGAAAACAAGTAAAAGTTCCATAAAATTAACATGTTCAAAAATGTACAAAATAAACTGATATGTACATATATTGCAAGTTATACTCGGCTTATAAAAACACGGAAAAACATAGCAGAAATAAAATTATAAAATATTTCAAAACACTTATCTTCTCTGTATTAAAAACATATTTTCGACATCAAAACAAAGAAAACAAATCTATAAACTGTTTATTATTTTGTTATTTTCTTGCTCATGGCCCATAAAAAATAATTAGAAGGAATGCATATGTACAATGTTTTACTTCAGTCTTTCATAATAGTTCCATAAAGATAAAAATTCAATTTGGGATACGTACACTTTCACTATTTCACCTGAAACTAAAGGTCTTTCATAAATTTGCTATAAAGTAACTCTTAATAAAAGTGGTTAAAAAGAACACTGTGCAGCATTATCATGCACATGAAACTCTATACACGGTTTACACATGTCCAATGTGTTTGTAGCAAACTATGAATAGCAATCTATGAATTCCAAATACCAACCTACATGTACATATTCAATGGTATTAGATTTTCTTTCTGTAGTAGTAAAGTATATATATATATTCTGAAATATTAACAGTACATGTATTATATACAATATATTATGTCCAATAAAGTATAGAAGCAAACTAATTGCACAGTACATATAATAGTGAGTTCAGCAGGAAGTTCCATGTTTAGGCCAGTCTTCCTCATAAAATAAGTCAAGGTCACAAATTTGTGGATACTCTTAGACTTACACAATTGTCCCCAAAAGGCTCGTTCAGATATGATGCCGTAAACCGCAACTGCCGCAATAAGAAAAAGCACAATTTTTTAAAGGTGTAAATCAATGGCAGCTACGTGCAACAAAGGATTGGCTTGTATTTACTGAGCTCTGTGTTATAAAAATACGGATAATGTGAATCTTATAACACGTTGCGTCATCATTTTAAAAAGACGCCACAGTCGTGCCGCATCATATCTGAACAGGCCTATTAGTGTTCAGGGTTTGATATAAATGTATACGGGAAAGACAAACTGCATGCAGTGTAGCCTATGTCTGCATAGATGCAGCATAGTGCATGGATGTGTATTATGCCCAAAATATAACTGTAACAGAGGGCGAGGCTGTACAGTTGTGTGATTTAACTGAACTATCAAAGAAAAATCTGATGGCTCAGTTTGCTTCAAATGGAAGATTTGTATTAAACATGGAATTCTATGGCCAACTGGCTTTCTTTATTGCAAACAGAATATTATACATGAACTAAAACAAAGTAATAAAATTTGTTCTTAAGAAAATAAAAATGGCAGTTTTTGGAAAGAACGAGTAGCATTTCATATTCATGTACATGTATGGAGGTAGGCTAAAACTTCAACGTACCAGGGACCCGTTTCTCACAACCGTCGTAAGTTGCATTTCTTGGACATCCCTTAGCAACTCATGTGTTTACAAATATATGGTTTCGAGATACCGACCCCACATTCAAGATTGAAGGGAAAATCCAGACATTCCATGTATTGTCCACACACACTAACTTTAATCTTCTTTAATATAATTGATATTTGCTAACTGTTTGGCTTAATATCTACATGGTGTTTCAGTTTCAGGCTAATGTTTACAGGAAGAACATATCAGGTATATTTGACCTTTATATGCCCATTTTGACTATGGTGAACTAGAAAGGAACAATGACTCATATCAGTGAACATGTTTACTTGTTGAACAGTTCCTAGTTCTGTTGAAACCGTTTGAGCTTGTCGAAGTCATCAACAACTTTGTCTCCTGTCGCAAGTTCCTTCTGCCAAGCATCCAATGGTTTCGGATGCTTCAAAGAACATTACCGGTAGGTAATTGGCTTTCAACCAAAATTCCTGAATAGAGTGATCTTGACAGAAGTTGGCAACCACATGTGTGTGTGTGTACTTGGGTTTTTACAGACGTGTATTAATCAGATATGATTATTTACATCTGGGGACCAACCTTTAACGTCATCATCCGAAAGACGTGACTCAGTTTCAGACTGGAGTCGTCTGAGTCAGATTGTAGGTGAAGATCGACAGGAGCTGACCACGTGAACGTGCGGTTAGACCGACTCACAATCAAATAAATGCAGATTTTCACATGTACGTCGTACCTTGTATACCATTCAACTGTTCTTGTATATTAGCCTGAAACTGAACAAAATATATTTACATACCCATATACCATGCATAGAAATTGATAGAATGATAAATTCAAGAAAATCTAAGTTATTGTGCATGGCAATATATGGGCAATGTAATAATAATAATAAAAACGTTACTTATAAAGCGCTTACCACCGAAGTCTCTAAGCGCTATACACACAAAATAGACTGATATACAATTACATCTTATACAAAACTAAAAATGCAAATAAACCTACAAATTACAATACATATGGAATACACATCAAAGTGAACAGAGTTAATCAATCATCAAACGCAATTTTGAATAAATGTGTTTTGAGACTAGTTTTGAATAGGTTAACGGTTTGACAGTTTTTTACATTTAAAGGTTATCTGTTCCAAAGTTCAGCAGAAGCTTTGCGAAAGGAACGATTACCATAAGAGAGAGTTGACACAGAAGTAGATACAAGGTTTAATTGTGAAGATGACCGTAAATTGCGTGAGGGTTTGTATTCCTCGATTAATTCTTGCAGATAAATTGGTGCCAATTCATGAATGCATTTATAAGTTAATACTAAGATTTTGTACATAATGCGGTACGTCACCGGCAATGTGTGAACTTCTCCCTTAAAGTGACTTGGTAACATTGTTGAAGGTTGATGAAAAAATTGCTTAATTTTTGTAAAAAATGTTACTTACCGGTACTATATTCCTTCTACTGTACTAACCCTCTGACATGCAAAAAATCCTCAAACCACAAAGATATCTATGTTTTCTTTGAAGGAGTCGATGTATAACACCCTCTAACAGCGATTAACAGTAAATTCTCCCGACCATTTTTGAATTTTCCCAACTGTTTTTCCATGAAAAAAAGACATAAAAGAGGCTATAAAAAATCTGTCAACACTTAAATGTCTGTAATGGAATGTAGAGCCATTTTATTGCTTTGTGACGATTTCCATTTATCAAGAGAATTAAGGAATCGATCCGATCAGTTTTTCTCAATTTGTACCATGAATAATGGTCCGTTTTCACTCAAATGTTCAGATTATCTTTAATTGTACATCTAGTAGTGAAGTCACTACCTTAGCACCACTATCTCTCATTTGACCAATGTTACCAAGTCCTTTAAAAAGCAAAGACACGTTTTAATTTATCATCATATTTATCCCTGACTTCCTGTGGCACGTCGACCTTGAGTGGAATCCTGATGTAATTATCCGGTCCAAGATCCGTCTCCATCAAATAATTGGGAGACAGGTATTCCTTCTCCCCCTTGACCCCCGCATCGCTCCACGTATGGCCATCCCCCGAGAAGAGTTCCAAGATGCGCACCTCGCAGTAGAGGAAGAGTCTCGTCTCCCAGTCCTTCTGGGGCGTCGGTAGTTCCTGGAACTTCCGGTAGCTCATGAAGGCCGGCGCGCTGGGATCGGCGAGGGCGTCAATGAACCGGACGTCGGAATTCTCTTCGAAGAACTCGACCGGTTTGGAGGTGATGAGGTCCCAGTGGGTCTGGACGGCTGGTAGGGCGGCAGGGTAGCATGCACGGATGTACGACAGCAAGCCCTCCCACGTGGCAGGAACAGGTGCAACTTGTTCTGAATTCATGTTCTCTGATGGACTCGCCGGCACTGTTGAGGTAGACTGGACGGATTCCTGACTTGGGGTGAGTAAGATGAGCCAGTAGCATGCTTTTTGTTTGCAAGCCTAAAAATAAAATGAAATTAGAAAAGGTAAGGAAAGGAAAGATAACATTCTGTGAATGGAGATCAAATGCACAAGTCAACTTAACTTCTTGAACCCTGAATTATTTGCATATTTTGTGAGCTATACCCTGAATTATTTCCTGAATTACACATATATTTGACTTTGTCAAAAGTGCCTCAAAATATATGAAAGATACTTTCCACTTCCTGACTGCTTGCTTCATCGGCACACGGACTATGATCTGCCCTGCTCATAACGGATTGGACGTGCATACATGTAAGTACCGCTAAACCCACAAAAAACCCTCAGCTTCCATATCAATTTCATTCTCAAAATCACTCCTCTGACAAATATTGAGAGTCATCTATGTCTTCCCAGGATCTCCCAGTATTAGTGCACGGCTTTGTTTTTCTTACCATTTTCCATGGATTTTCCACTTTTTGTTCTCGATCAAAATTCAAGAAAATTATGCCTGCAATATAAAAAGACCTTGCCCAGCCAATGACGAATCTTATCACCTGATAAAAAACAGGGTCACCCAAACTTTCAAGATGAGCTTAAAAGATGGGAGTTGCTGCTACCTTGTTTGGCGTTTAAGGGATAGAGCAACGTCGATCTGGCGCTGCTCAGTGGCTGCCGGGCTCACGATCAATTGGGCAAAAAGAATTTCCATTTTCGGTTTAACTCAAATTTGGAGTGGACTTTAAAAGATTATTAGTATTATTATTATTATAATTTTTGGCAGGTAAACCGGGCTTATGGTTTATTTTCCTTTCTCGGCAAGGCCCCCAAAACAGCTTATCGGGCTCAAAGGGTTAAGTGAGAAAACGAAAAACATTTTCGGCGCTAGTTCAGAAGTCTATCCAGACTTTGACCCGTAACTCCGGCGTGGAGATACCCTACTAAGTAAAACTGAAAGTGAGTAAAACATACCCAAAATGAAGTAAATATTCATCAAATGTTCAAATAAAGGTCATAATTTAAAAGTCGATATGTTTGTTACCTGTTTCGTGTCAATTTTCTTATCTTTTTCTGAGTATTTTTCTTAAAAACAAAGACTTAGACTAGATTCTAGACCTAGACCTATATTATAATATGCACTTTCTCACAGGATTCACGGTAAACTGTAGCCTAGAGTGTAGTGACGTGAAAGAATCCCAGACAACTCGCCACAAAGACAACCCGCCCCAAGACAACCCGCCACAATACCCTGGACATCCCGCCACAATACCCTGGACAACCCGCCACAATACCCTGGACAACTCGCCACAGCCTTTTCGGACAACTCGCCACACTTTTTCCCATCATGATTTCTAGATCTAAAATGAAATGAAATTGTAATTTTTCATGATTTTCGTGCTTTTATAAACACAGTCATTACAAAGAATAAAGAATAAAGTTGATTTCCCTGATTGTCATTTTTCATGATTTGTGTGCTTTTATAAACACAGTCATTACAAAGAATAAAGTTGATTTCCCTTGTAACAATAATATACTTTTGATCTAGAGGTCTATAACAGCTGCATTTTTCTGTCCCAGATTTTGTTTAATGGTAGGATACTGGAAGCACTGGCGTACTGATAGGGGGGGGGGGGGGGGGGTGGGCAGTTGACCCGCGAAATAAAATTGGAATGTGGTTTATTTCTAGATTTTCTGGGTTAGTTTCGCACTTTTGCCCACAGTCAGAGGCGGCATTCTTGGTTGGGGGGGGGGGGGGGGACACTATGCCCCCACTTTTCCAGGTTCCCCTAAAGTGCCCCCTTATCCTTTGTACATGTCCTTTTCCCTTCTGATAATTTTTAATGGTAGGAATTCATGGAAGGATAGGCCTACTGGAAGCACTGGCGTACTGATGGGGGAGGGGGCAGTTGACCCGCGAAATAAAATTGAAATGTGGTTTATTTCTAGATTTTCTGGGTTAGTTTCGCACTTTTGCCCACAGTCAGAGGCGGCATTCTTGGTTGGGGGGGGGCACTGTGCCTCCACTTTTTCAGGTTCCCCTAAAGTGCCCCCTTATCATTTTGTACATGTCCTTTTCCCTTCTGATAAGTGCCTACTTTTCTTTCTCAGATGTTTTAATTATAATGGTATGTATACTTACGGTCCGATGAGCATCCATGGGCCCACGTTAGGGCCCTTAGTGGGGTCCAGAGGACGGAGCCCCTGTAAGCTCAGGGGATTTAGGCATTTAATTACGCCAAGATGAGCATATTTTGATACATCATTTGTGAAACTAGCAGGCCACTCGTTTTTTCTTCCTCTTTCTCTTTAACATAATTTTTCAAAAAGTGCAGGCCCTGACATAAAGGCTTCCAAATAAGCATATTTGTTGGTTGCCTGATTGTAATTTTTCCAACAAACGCATAAAAAGGTATAATTATTAAAATCACTGGTATCGAGTTAGAAATAAACCACTTTGTATTTTTATTTGGGGAGCAACTGCCCCCCCCCCCATCAGTGTTCAGGAGGGGCTCATGTCTTCTCAAAAAAATACACACACGCTTTCCCATCCTCTCACAATAAATTTCCAGGATACATAATTATGAGCGTATCGCTATTATAAAATCCTCCCTTGATGAATATAGGGTCATGCGGAATGTTTAGGAAATTTTAATTCCAGTTCACTTTCCTTTTCTTTGAATGGAATATCATTTTAATTTGATTCAATTTAGGTTTTATTATTTTTGTATGTTCTTTTTGGTTACTAAATAGTAATCAATTATGCTGCTTTATTGCTGATTTTTTTTTTTTTTTTTTTTTTTTTTTTTTTTTTTGGGGGGGGGGGGGGAAGTGGAAATTCGTTTTGACCCCCACCCCCCCACACACACACTTTTTCGTTGGGAGGAGGGCAAGTCCCCTGCCCCCACTTCTGGCGCCTATGATCGCAAGAATGGCTGGATTTCTGAAAAAGGGGCACCAACAAAGGGACACATCAACATTAATAAAAAAACATTTTTAGATATTTGTATAAAGGCCTACGCCTTCGTCAAGATTGTGAATACATTACCACGAATGACATCAATATTTGTTTATTTCTTTACGTGGAACAACATATTGTTTAAGCAACGTACTTCGCAATTTGGTGTGATGGACTGAATATCGATTTTTCGAGCAAGCGAGCTAAAAGTATAAGCTCCCATTTGAAAAAATTACATGATGAATATTAAAGACAATCTAATGAAGAAAGACTGAAAAGTTCTTTTATGTAATTATGAGTAACATTATAATTAAAACATCTGAGAAAGAAAAGTAGGCACACAGAAGGTACATGTACAAAATGATAAGGGGGCACTTTAGGGGAACCTGAAAAAGTGGAGGCACAGTGCCCCCCCCCCCCCCAACCAAGAATGCCGCCTCTGACTGTGGGCAAAAGTGCGAAACTAACCCAGAAAATCTAGAAATAAACCACATTTCAATTTTATTTCGCGGGTCAACTGCCCCCTCCCCCATTAGTACGCCAGTGCTTCCAG
>JAVYIG010015806.1:0-34179 GCA_035222895.1 Strongylocentrotus droebachiensis | reverse complement strand
AGTTAGATGGTTCCTCCATAGCGGACAAGTCTTCTAGCAGACGGATATTTTGAGTACAAAACATGTTATACATATATGATAATTGGAGGTGGGGGGATGGGTAGCTTTATATCGATCCATTAGCCGTCTGAGAAAATTGGTCTTAAAACTACTTGGTAGATTTTCAAGAACACTTATAATCTTTAGAAAAAATGATTTTTGATCGAAAGTAAGATGGTTCCTCAATAACGGACAAGTCTTCTTGCAGACGGTTATTTTCTGTACTTACAAGTAACGCATACAGGACATTTGGAATTGGGTTGGGGGGTAGGGAGTGGGAGATTTTGGATTGGTCCTCTAGCGCTCAGGGTAAATATGTCTTAAAACGACTTGGTGGAGGTTCAAAAACATTTCTAATCTTAAGAAAAAATGATGTTTGATCAAAAGTTAGATGGTTCCTCCATAGCGGACAAGTCTTCTTGCAGACGGTTAATTTCTGTACTAAACATGTAATAAATATATGATAATTGGAAGTGGGGGGATGGGTAGCTTCAGATCGATCCGTTAGCGGTCTGAGAAAATGGGTCTTAAAACCACTTGGTGGTTTTTCAAGAACACTGTCTAATCTTAAGAAAAAATGATATTTGATCAAAAGTTAGATGGTTCTTCCATGATGGACAAGTCTTCTTGCAGACGGTTTTTTTCCGTACTATACATTCCATACATATAGTATATTTGGAGTTAGGGTGGGGGGGGGGGGGGAAGGGGAGGGAATCAGGAATTTCAAATTGGTTTTCTAGCACTCAGGGAAAATACGTCTTATAACTTGGTGGAGGTTCAAGAATACTGTCTTATCTTTAGAATTAAGGGAAACGCTCGTGGCGGTCTCGTCTGCATTACGCAATTCAATATGATGAAAAATTGAGGTTGAGACATTAGTCATAGGCAGGGTGGCCCATCAGCAGGCCCCCCCCCCCCTCCCAATGGAATCCTCTGAATATAATCATCAGAAGAATTATTTACTTTAATTTTTACCAAGAATTATAACTTTAACTAAGTGACCTGAAAATCTCCTCACATGATTGCGGATACTTGATAACCCTTTAGTGTAAGTTTCATTGAATAAAAACTTATACTTTCAAAATTATATTAAAAATTCAAAATCTTAACCTGAGGTTAAGTTTTTGATGTAGACGCCGCCGCCGCCGCCGCCGCCGTCACTGGAAAAGCGGTGCCTATGTCTTGTTTTTGCTACGCAGGCGAGACAAAAATGAAGCAACAAAAATAGTAGGGTAATATTTCCTGTTTATGTTAAAATACAGACTGGAAGTTGAAGAAATTCAAACTAAGAAATTAGATGCGAATACTTAAAAGTGGATGAAGATAAATTAAGGATTTACAGGATGCATTTAGAGTCTGCTTTCGAGTAAATATAGATGTATAGTTTGATCTCATTTAAACATGGGAGGATTTGCTTGTTGTAAATAATTATGTAAGATGTCATCCGTCATTTTGTATCTGAATAAAGATTCTACAAAAATGAAAGAAATCAATGAAAAACAAAAAATCCATTAGATATTAGAGAAAATAAAGTTTGATCGTGTTCAATGTACAGGGAATATCTACTCAAAGAGGGTATCTTTCTTCACAGTTAAAAGGTGAAAAGCAACAACAAACAAACAAAACAAAACATACTACATACTACATAGCATTATGGGCAGTGAGATAACAATGATATTGGAGAACTTCATTGAAAAACCCTGATATTAAGTTGTTTTAATAGCAGCAGAAAACAGAGGAACAGGTCAGTCAAAGTCTGATCAAAAACCTAGTATTAAAAATAAAAAAGTTATGAATTTTTGAAGTTGGGAGCAATTGGCAACTCGGTGACTTATCTTGCGAGGTCCCCTCTCATTTGCTCTATACTAAAAGATCAGATATTTATATTTTTGCCCTAAAGCAAATTTCAATCATACAAGTACCCTGAATATAGTTGTTGCAAATGTTTTTTTTTACACAACCCATATAATAAACAAATCTATTTCGTCATCAATAACTAAGGAAATAAAAGTTCATGAAATTTCTGCTCAGAGAAAATGAGAAAGGAGTTTGCAAGATGCGTTCACAATTCTTATATTTTTCTATCCAGTCTGCATACCAGGGGGATGTTTCACAAAGATCCTAAGTTGAACTTATCTCTATAAAGTTGGACTTAACAATTATGGAAAGCTGTCAGCATACTTGAAAATATTTTGTAAAAGTTATCTTAAAAAGCATAAAATGTTGATTCAAATCATTCATATTTTCTATTATCATGGGAGATTTCATGTTCTTGACGTGGAATTTCTGAAAAGTCTAAAATACTTTAATTTTCGCTTTTGAACATATTTTTGTTATAAGGCTACAAATGGCTCTCCATAATTGTTAAGTCCAACTTAGAGTTAAGTTTGACTTAGAATCTTTGTGAAACACCCCCCTGGATTGAACTTACTTGTGCCTCATGATCTCCTCCGACCTCTCAGAAAGCAGCTTCTTGTTCTGATCGCGCTCAGCTCTGATACAAAATGACAAAAGAGGAGGTTTAGTTCTCGTAAAACAATATTTTGAGCGTTCTCTTTACTTAAAGAATGCATTCTGGTATGACTGTTCTTGTCTACCTCTATCCGCACCATACCAAATAGTCCTCCATATGACGAGACCGACAGAACACCTATCTCTCATTTCCCTTTCTTTTATTTTGTATCCCCTTTCAAATCCAGCAGTTCTTTTCAGGACTACCCACATGATTAAAGGTATAGACCAGTTCTGGTCATGCGATTGCATTGTGAAAGAAACGTTGTGGAATCGATCAGCAAAAGTTGATCATTTAGCATATAAGTATTGGTGTGTACTGCAAGGTTCTGGAATCATTGAAATGAAACGAAATTTGGTCAAGTCTTGGTTAAGTTACAAGCACTGTAGACAGAAAGATGTATATGGGACTAGGCGATATCTATCCAGACCGGACAGATATGATAATTTACCAAATATATCAATTAGTAGGCAGTTTGCGGGCAAAATTTGTAACATCACGTATTAGTTAAAACATATTCTTTCATATGACTGGGTAATAAGAGCTTCCATTTCACTTTTTGAGAGGGGGGGGGGTTTCCAAAAAATGGTGGAACTGCAAAGTTATGACATTGCACTTACAGCAGTTTCTTGTACTCCTCAGGGTCTGTCCTGTTGGACTTCTCGATGAGCTGATTGGTTCGCTGCTTCCAACGATTGACCTCATTGGAAAGGGCGACCTTCTCGGCTGCCAGGGCATCTCGCTGGGCCGTGATGGTTCGGGTCTGTTCCTGCAGAGGGAGTATGGCTCCCTCAAGCTCACTCACCTGAGAGTGGGGTTTAAAGTACACGAAATAATAATAACAGGCATTTATATAGCGCCGTCTATCTAGACAATTCTATTCTGAGGGGCACAAGAAAAATATAAAGAATGAAAGAGTTTGGATGAGTGTCACAGTCATAGTTTATAGTACAGGTATTGTTAAAAAAGATAATATTTCAGCTTGGATTTAAAGGTCTCTATGGAAGTTATGATTCTCAAATTAGATGGTAAATTGTTCCAAAGTGAAGGTGCTGCAGCTGAAAAAGCCCTTTCACCACAGGCTACTTGTGTCTTTGGGATCTTAAGAAGATGCTGGTGTGATGATCTTAGACTATGAGCTGGTGTATAAAGCATAACAAGGTTTTATAAATAGTTTGGTGCTAATCAATTTACAGCCTTCCATGTGAGTAGAAGGATTGAATTCTATGCGCTTGCGGATTGGCAACCAGTGCATATTTATAATCAACTGACTGGCTTGAACATTGAAACAGCTGACAGCACTACTTTTGCTCACAAGGGCCAGAAGGCCAGAGTTGATGCTCTTTTACACTAAGCAGATGATAAAGTGACAGGCGAATTAATTTAGTAAAATGTAATAGTAAAAAGGAGTATGGCGTCAGGGTGGGGTTCAAAGAATGTTTAATTAACTCATAACCTGACATAAGGCTGAATGCACGCTATTGTTAAGGTGCCATGTACACGCTAGCAAGCTATTGCTCCTCTGCTTCTTGCATGATTGCACGCAAATGTAATAGCAGTTATTGTTCATGCCCATTGGACTGTGTCTAGTGTTTTGCACGCGCTATTCATAGAACTATCGAGCTAATCAGATTATCCAAAACAACCTGGCACTGGGGGATTTTGGGCTTGGCACAATGGGGATTAGCCCTGTGGCAGGATAAGAGTTAACAGATCACATTGCATGAGTAATTCAGTAGGAGTTGCCTCAGGTTCCATGGAGTCAAAGAAAAAACAACAACAAAACAATGGATCAGGCCATCAACAATCTTGTGCAGGCGTCAATATTGCTCTGACAGACATCAATCCTCACAGTGATCAAGTTTGCCCCTTCTTTCCAATCTAAACATGACAAACTAGATGGAATTCGACTGCGCGCAGTCGAAAATGATGCCTCCGTCATAGAGCAATTTTACAAACCAAAACAGAAGAAATTTTTCGAATTCAAGTTCAATTGTAATCCATTAACAGGTTCTCAGAATATCGTGATTACAAGCAATTTCTCATATACATATATGACCCTTTGATGATTGACCTCATGACCCTAAAATCTACTCAGTTCTTTGGCTCTGCAAGATGTCCCGAGTTAAATAGTAATACATCTGTCAGTTCTAATGAGAATGCGTTCACAAGCTATTTTTGCATACATAATGAGCACATGACCTTTGACCTTATGAACCAAGAATCTACTCAGTTCATTGGCTCTGCAAGTACCATACATGACCTATTTTTGGCAGGAATGCATCAATCGGTTCTTGAGATGAGCTGTTTTTGCATACATAATGTGCGCTGTGGCCTTTGACCTTTGACCTCGTGACCCAGAAATCTAATCAGTTCATCGGCTCTGCAAGTAACATACATGACCAAAGTTTGGCAGGAATCCATCAATCTGTTCTTCAGATAACGCGATCACAAGCTGTTTTTGCATACATAATGTGACCTTTGACCTTTGACCTCGTGACCTCAAAATCTAATCAGGTCATCGGCTTTGCAAGATACATACATGACCAAAGTTTGGCAGGAATCGATCAATCGGTTCTTCAGATAACGCGATCACGAGAACGGGACGTACGTACGTACATACGTACAGACGTACGTACGTACAGACGGACGGACGGACAACCCGAAAACATAATGCCTCCGGCTACTTCGTAACGGAGGCATAAAAACAGATAACTAGTATCCTACAAGTTCAATCTGAAAAAAAGAAAACAAAAGTTGCATGACAGATAACTGCAGAGGGAGAGTAAACACAAAATGGCACTGATCCTACCTTAGCCTTCAGCTGCTGTAGCTGCTGTTCCACCCTCTCCTTCTCCTCCCTCAGAAGTCTGTTGCTGTCCGTGACAACATTCAAACTTTGAACCTTCTTCATCAAATCTTGGTGCTGGGCAGTGGTCTGCACGAGAATCTGGGGGACGAAGACAAAAAAAATGCTAGTGGTCTAGTATTTGCCGCATCGTGAATCGCAAGGTATAAGGTTCAAATCCCTATCACAGCACTAATGTCCTTGGGCCATTCACAGTCACACTCTAAAATATACACTCTGAAATATCTAACATTAAGAAAAATCCCTAAATACCACAGTGCTTTACAAGGGCAAGTAGATATATCTTGCTTAATAAAATTCATTGTACATGCGCATGTGTATAAATATCAAACTACAGTTGATATGCAGCACAAATGAAAGCACATCATAATTAATTTATGCTCAACCAGGGCTCGAAAATTAGCGATTGACCATCTAACATTCCACTTGGCAACCTAAAAGTCCCAACTTGGCCGCCCGGCTGGCAACTAAAAATAAAGTTAGCAATACAAACCAACATTTACATTAATGCCTCAAGACTAGACTTTGAGCGGTTGTGCCGCTCTCTTGATCTCCTAGCTAGCTTCGTATTCATTTCGTGCATTTTTTGGTCTCTGTGTAAATTTGTTTACAAAATTCGGTCGTAAATAACTTGATCCATACCTTACCATGTTGGTCTTACGTAAACACCCGTACATTTTCGCAGGTTCGAAACGGAATGTAGGGACCAAGTTTTTGGCGGTCGATTTTGTTTTGATGGTTCATTATAGCTAGCTGAAACTACAAGAATCGCTACACGGTAAGACTTCATGCCATGACTTCGGAACTTACCTGAGCTCTCTCCCGTTCCCCAGATAGACTCTTCTGTGCTTGCTCCAGCTGGTTCTGAAGATGTTCGCTCTTGTGCCTGAACCTCAGAGTCTCTGTTTGGGCCAACTCAAAGCGACTCTCTGCCAACTCCTTCTCCCGCCTCAAGAATCTGTGTGGTGTCGAAGCGCACTGATTTATTCCATGACCAACTTTAAAGAACTACATTATCAAATAGTCATCAAATCATATTTCATTTCTACACGATTGTGTTTTTTTTTAAAGGTATAATTATACAATTTATTTATTTTATGATATGATTGCATATGTATTTTGACTTTTGTGAATAATATATACGTACCTAGTTTTTATATTGCTTTCTATTAAGTTGAAAAATACAGAAATAAAACAAACAAACAAATTCATGGTATTCATATAGGCTTGGAGTAGTTATAGTTAGCGACACAAATACACATTTTCTTACTTGGTGAATTCTAGGAGTCTAAGAATTAAAAACTGTTCTTACTTGATGACTTCTAAGAGCTGGTCAGATGATTTGTCCTCTTCCCGAAGAGAGATACTGGTGTTTGCAAAGTCCTGGGCATGTGATGACTGCTTCAGCATCTTGCTACCCAACTGGAAACATTAAAACAACAAAAATTATACTTTAACTCTTAGTAAGCCACTTACATGTAAAAAGTTGTTCTTTTAGTTGGGTGTAGTGGCAGTACAAAGCAATAGCATTGTAAGGGTTAAAGCGAATGGGATATTGAGAAATTGTTAAACATGGGGAGGAAGGAGGGATATCCTTTGCCAGACAAGTCTGAAGTTCCTCAGCTTTGAGGTTTATTTGATAATTTAAGGGATTTACTTCGCATTTCCCTTGGAAAGAAAATTGCTCTTAACTGCAATGTGATAACAAACCAAATGGACATACATGTGTAGTTTGTGGAAAAAAAATTGATAAGAAGTTGGGTACATAATCATTATGAAGCAACATCACAGTTTCATACAAGTATGTTTTGGAAACAAAGCATTCACCATTATACAAAACAGAAATAAGAGATCACTTGAATATTTGGCCGAAAATTAGTTGATGTATCATCATGATGCAGTATAAAATACAAATTATTTAAAATGAATTATTCTAAGATACATAATTATGTGTGAATCAAAGCGCAATGTTGGATTTAAAGGGATTGGGTATCTTTGTCTCCGATTCAGAAAAAAAATCCTGGATTTAGCTCATGCTGCAATAAAAATTATGAAACCTTTTGGTCAATCACGAACCCCACGATTTTCCAAGCCGATCGATCGCCTGTCTGATTATCAAGATATTTATGATTGGAAATCAAAATTTCATCAACCATTTTCCCAACTTTTTTTATAACACTACAGTCCATCAGGGAAAATGAGTATGGTAAAACCGGTCACTCAAAGATTTTTATATTTTTGAGGCACTCCATGATCATTTTGTAGCACAATTTTTTTAGGGCTTCAATATTACACCATATCACAGGCACTAATAACACATACGGCCATGCATCTCATTTTTAACATTATTGTGAAAGATTTCAAGTATTTGGGGATCTTACTGCTTCTAGCTGTTGATGTAGCATCTGGTTCTGGTCTTCAAGCTCTTTGTTTCTCTGGGTGTGCTGCTCTAGCTCTGCCTTCTGAATACGAAGCTGCTCTGTCCAAGATGCCTATAATGAACAAGAAATCAAGAATATTGATCATATCAATTACCTCATTGAATGATTGATTAATTGAATGAATGATGTATTCATTTTATTGATAGTGCTTCTTAAGTTCCTTCACTCATTAATCTATCCATCCATCCATCTATCCATCCACCCACCCACCCACTCACTCAGTGATTCATTGACATTCATTCATTCTTTCATTCATTCTTTCATTCACTCATTCAACTCACTCAGTCAATCACCTACTCACCCACCCACTCACTCACTCCTTCACTCACTCACTCACTCACCCACCCACTCACTCGACCACTCACTCACCCACCCACCCACTCACTCACCCGCCCACTTACCCACTCACCCACCCACTCACTCACCCACTCACTCACTCACTCACCCACCCACTCACTCACCCACCCACTCACTCCCTCACCCACCCACATACCGACTCACCCACCCACTCACTCACCCAACCACTCACTCACTCCTCACCCACTCCCTCACTCACCCACTCACTCACCCACCCTCAAACTCACTCACTCATACACCCACCCACCCACCCACTCAATCAATTAAAAAGTGGACTTACCTCTGATGAATCGAGTGCTGCTTGAGCCTTCTTAGCAACTTCCTCTATCTGTGACATTTTATTGTTATGACTAGCAAGCTAAAAGAAAACAAAAAAACAGTAATAATAAACCACAAATAAATAAAGAGTCATACAGATAATATTGGCTTTGGTACTAACTGTAAATGAAAATCACCCACACACGTTCATATCATGTACCGGGTCTCCTTGCCATTTTACTGTTATGACTAGCAAGCTAAAAAGAAAAAACATTAAGTACAAGGAATCTAATAAGATTATGTAAAAAGATATATATCCAATCCAATAGGTTAAGACAGGAAACAGTTTCCCATAGGAAAGGGATTGACCCAATCTTTTCTTTTTCTTTTTTAATCACAAAAAAACCCTGAAATGTCCAAAAAATTGATTACTTTTATTGCAGTGCAAATGCAGCTTATGTAGAGAGAGAGAGAGATAAGAATTCATCTAACTTACTTGTTCTTTGACAGTAATCAGTTGCTTCATGTCAGCAGCATGCAGTAAGAACTCCCTCTCGTACTTATCTTGCATCTGAAAAGTGCAGGGAAATGAATTTATTATTTTAATTATCTAGCCTGAAAAAAAAAAATCAGACAGGGACTCTCTTTCACACTCAAACCGGATGCATAATATTGTTCAGCCCACAAAGAAATACATACAATTAAATTCAAATGTCTTTGAAAATAATAAAATATACATTTGATACGCAATACAGAGATAAAATAACAAAAGCACATTCAACAAATGAAATGAACATACATGTACATGTAACAGCTATTTCATAAGCACAAAGATATGCAGAATATGTGAGACATCAACAAAAGGATATAGCTGATTCCCTAGTACACTGCCAATGCATTATTAATCAAAGCTCAAGACAGGGCCAAGTCGGTAACATCGCTGACGACGAGGGATGTGGCTGAACAGAGATGAACATTTTGGAGGTAAAATGTTTGTATTGAGATCAAAACTTTAAAGGGATCCGGTAACTTTGCCTCAGATTCTTAAAAAAAATCCTGGATTTAGCTCATGCTGCAATCATAATTATAAACTATAAACCATTAGGTCATACATGAATTCCATGACTTTTACAAGCCAATCGCCTGTCTGATTATCAAGATATCTATGATTGGAATTTGAAATTTCAGATTCGTTTTGCTAACGGTTTTTATAACACTACAGTCTATTGGGGAAAATGAGGTAAAACCGGTCATTCAAAGATTTTTACCTTTTTGAGGCACTTAATGATGATTTAGAAGCGCTAACTTTTTAGTGCTTCAATATTTCACCATATCACAGACGCTGATAGAATGTGGGGCCTTGCATCTCAGATTTGGCATTGTTAAACAATGCCTTTAACTTTCAAATATAAATTCATCTTGTACAGGTACGACATAGATGCCAATTATCATCCAGGAGCAAATATGTTACATTTTCAGTAAAGAATAAGGATACACACCTCCTTAGCTACTTTAGCCTGGGTTTGACTGTCCTGTCTCGCAGTGAGTTCCTTAGCCTCTGCTTCTTTCTGCCTAGCGAGGGCCTCCTTTAGCTCCTCCTGCAGGTTGGCAAGGTTACGACGCAGCTCTGCAGTCTGTCGAGGCAAGATGAAGAAGAAGAACAAAAATTGAAGTTGAATATCTTGATTCAAAGAGCCATGAGCGCCCAAGCAGAGGTGATCACTGGCACTATAAAAGAAGCCACCATCACCATCAGCATCATACTGTACATTGGGGATCATTCCTATAATGCAATTGAATGATCATTAAAAATATTTAAAAAAGCATGGGTGATTTCGATGTTTCCTGTATATTTTGATCTAGATGATCAGTTGTCGTTTTTATAGAAGATAATGCCCAGTAATTTTTGTGAGTTTGTTTTTATTTCACTGGTTCGAACAACTGATCGACTGCAGGATAAACAATCCAGAATAAATCTTACCAATTTTCTCTCAAAATACGATTCCCATACCAGGGGGTGCTTCACAAAACTTGTCATCAGTGACAAATGACAGTTTTTGCTATAAGCTACTGAAATCCTTGCTTCTGATTGGTTATCAGCAGATTTGTCACTGATTTTTGTTGTTTTTCATTGAAAAAAGGCTTTGGGAAACACCCCCAGAGCTCAAGATTAGCTTTAAGCTGCTGCTGACACAGCCAGAGACTGAGAGGGCTGAGGCTCTGCTCAAGCTTTTAGAAATTTGTGGTAAAGTGTCAAATCAGAGTCTATGCTTTATACACTGAAAATATAATTTTCCCATATATTTGTTTATTGTTTGGTTACTCAACATTATTGTCTGTTTATCTGTTACCATTACTTTATAAGCAGGTTATTAATTTGACGATCTTGACCATTACTTTCTCTTAGTTTCTTTTCATATTGTATTGATTGAAATGTATTATTTTGTATCTGTATTGCCGTCTGGTACTTGTTATACCTGTCTGTTTTGCTCACTATTGTACATTTACACTATCTATAAGTTTATTGTATTACTTGTAAACATATCAGTTTTGGTCCTTGGACCTTTGAATCATGTTTTTTTTAACCCCCCCCCAAAAAAAAAAAAAAAAAAATAAATAAATAAATAAATAAATAAATAAATAAATAAATAAATAAATAAATAAAATAAAAAATTAATTAATTAATTAATTAATTTGAAGAAAAAAAATAAATAAAAGAAGAAGCTTGTACATGTATATTAGACAGTACCTGTGTCTGGACGGCTACATGGAGCTCCTTGTTCTCTGATTCCTTCTCCGCACGATCCTTCCTGAGCTCAGAAACCTCCTTGCTCAGGTCTTCATGCTCTACAGGGACAGGCAAAGAAATGGATAACAATAATAAAATTAATAACAACATAAATAATGCGCACTTATCTACCCCAAGGGATGCTCAAGGCGCCTTAAAGGTACTATGTCCCATTTGCAGGCCATAAAAATGAAAAAGTTAAATTCCAACTGCATTTGAAAGATAATACTAATTTAGAACTTCCCTAAAAAAGGTGGGGCTTGAAAATGTCATTAAGTGGGAAAATAACGACTATTAGTTGTCAAATCGACTTTAGGGCTATAGAGCCCAAAAGTAATAGTCTTGATTTTCAGAAAATTGTACCGAATGGTCATACGTTTTATGCTGCGCAAAGATTCAATCAGTTTAATCTTGGCCATCACAAGAAGTGGGTTATTGATGTAGACAAATGTTCCTGTACCCTTTACAACTCTTTTCATGTATGTTATTACCAAAGAAGAAAAAAAGCCAGTCAGTCACTCAATAGTGTCTGACAGTGAAGTCTAGCAAGTAAACAGGTTTCCTTGCATAATTTGAATATGAGGACACTGCTAACGTTTAAATTTCACAGATAGGACATACATGACATATTCACAATTCCTGCAAAGTTCTACAGAATTTGAGGTTGGCTGCAAAAGGGACATAGTACCTTTAACAAATTGGGAAATTATTAACCCCGGCTTTAGCTGTGTTGCCATTACGGCGCTCTAGCATTTCAAGGAATTAATTCCTGCCAGGTACTCATTTACATCACCTGGGTTGAGAAGATACAGGGTAGGCAGGCAGAGTGCGAAAAATGAAAGGAGACAAAAAACAAGATACAATCAGTTTATTTGTATAATGCAGATTTAATTTAACGTTACCTTAGGCCTAAAAAAGAAGATGATGTTTCATTGCCCTATAGGTGCCAAAACATGGGTCGGTCGGTCTGAATCTTCTCTCTTTTTTTTCTTTCCCCCTCTTTGGGCTGATATTTCTCAGTTTTGAATGCTTCAATACATTTTTCTTTTTATTCAGTAAACATTTTTTTTCTTCTACAAAACGGTAAAAAAAAAAATAAAAAAAAAATATTAAAAAGCCTACTGTAGATTCCAAGATTTTGGGGGCAATACAACATTTTTTTTTTAATGCCTTATACTAGATCCCCATTTACTTTCTGTATATGAACAACAAAAAGCCAGCAAGAAAAAACAAGGGAAAAAAAAGAGGTGAAGGGCCTAAAATCAGGCAATATTTTGAAAGCTGGCTTCCCCGTACATAGCACTTTTAAGTCCCATTTAGATATGACATGGTTTAAAGATAAAGTTGAGTTCTGGTCATGCGCTTGCATTATGAAAGAAACGGTGTGGAATCAACAGAAAAAGGTTGATCATATAGCATATACCGGTAACTATTGATGTGTACTGCAAGGTTCTGGAATCATCAAGATGATAAGAAATTTGGCCCAGTCTTGGTAAAGTTACAAGCACTGTACACAGAGAGATGTATATGGGGCTACACGAACATGTGCCATGCTTTCCAGGGAACATTTTGCATTTGATGTTCTTCCACACTTGCATAATAATGATAATGCTCACAAATTATTTTTCACCCCTCCCCAGAACTCAACCTTCTCTTTAACCACCGCACACACAGAAAAACATGTTGAAAACAAAACAGCCCCCAACCCTCATCCAATAATCATTCCTTCTGATCAGGAATGGTCGCCCTAAAGTCCTTACCTTGTGTTACTTCTTGCAGCCTCTTTTCCATGGTAGTCTTGAAGGTCTCGCTCGCTTCGTTCTGCTCTTTCATGTTCTGCTCAACAGACTTGCTGATAGACTGGTAGTGGGCCCTCTGCTCCTGCAGCTTCTTCATTTGCTCTCTCAGGACTGATGGTGCAGAGGAGAGAGAGAAATGGTCACCATTCACGGATTTCATAACAATGTATTTAGGAAATGAAATGATGCTGACATTGTATAGTAGAAGGTTTGATATTAAAAGGAAATGGACGTGTAACAAGTATATTTGTAAATAAACTGTATTATAATGTAAATTGCACTCGAATAGACGTACATTGCCGTTAACACACACACGCACATAGTTTGCAAGAATCTTCAGTCAATTGAAGGAGACAGACTTAATAATAATAAGAAGAAGAAGAAGTATATTCTGCTCTTACAAGTGTATCCAAACTATCAACAACAACAACAAAATTTAAAACATTTTTGCGAACAGTCGCAACACCTAGTTTATTGTAAGTATTACATTTTTATGTAACGCATATTCTGACATATCTTAAAACTTTGCTGAGGTGAAAATGAAATAACATGACAAATTATGATGTTTTTCCAACTATTACAATGAACACTGCACTACGATTTGGCACTTCTGCAGAATAAATTATTTTTTGTACCACTCAGCATGGAAATTTCATCACAAACAAACACATTTGATGGTCACCTGAATGAATAGAGGATACAGAGAAACAGAAAGAGGGGTAGATAGAAAGAAACCATACACAGTCAAAACTGCTTTAGAGACCACATGTCTACAAAGACCACATCTTTTGTTTCCCCTGAAAATGGTTTCTCATTGAAAAATGTACTAAAGAAACCTGTCTACAGAGACCACTTTTGTGTTTCCCTTGGGCAGTCGCTGTAGACAGGTTTGACTGTAATACATCAAATGTACGCATCTGAAAAAAAGAAAGTAAAATAAAAGACTGGAAAGAGAGGATGCTTACTCTTGATCTGATTTTCAGACATCCTCAGCTTGTTGTTGACTTCCTTCAGCTCTGTCTCACTCACTGTGGTCACCCCTCCATCAGTCTGCTCTAGGGCTGTAATGGCTGTGGGAGGGGGAGGAAGGGGGAGGAGGAGGGAGGAAGGGGGACACAAAAGATATATTTAAAGTCTCACTGCACTACTTATAGCTACTTGCGCCCTCTATACAGCTAACAATGCAGCGGTACCCGTTAATCCCCAATGGTCCCCTTTTTCTTATGCTAATTGAGAGCTGATTTGATGAGATAACCACCTGCCAGTGACCACGCAGGGTGGTCTAACCCCTCCTGGCCAAACTAGTGCAGATAGGCTTTAATACTTTAAGTCAAATTCTTTATAGCAAGATGACAAAAACTGATAAAAGGGAGTGTAGAAATTACATCTGCTGTATTTTTCAGGGCTCTGAGTAAAAAAGAAACTCAATCAAACTCAACCACAATGTGAGAATTGGTCTGATTGGGATAGTTACATGTACCAAGGAAAAGGAAAGAAAAGGGGTATCACCAAGCCTGTCTTCATCAGCTTGAGTTTGCCAAATAACCAGTTATTTTCAGACTCTGGATATTATCCCGAAGCTCAAAAAGTTGCGTCTTCACCAGACCGGAGGGGCGCAAATTAGTATGTTATTTCCCAAATGGCGGGATATTTTGGAAACAAGACCAATACTTCTCTGGATATTTTCTCGACCAAATATCCCGCTAATTGTTGATGAAGGCGCAAATCAATTGGCCAATATGCGATAATTCGGGATAGTTAAAATAGCAGGTTATTTAGTAATCTCGAGCTGATGAGGACAGGCCTAATCAATGACTCAACCAACCATCATCTTTCTCTTTGAGAGAGGACTCGAGCTTGACCTGAGCTGCCACGAGCTGAGCGTCGGTCGTCGCGGCCTGCTGTCTGACATTCTGGAGGTCGTTCCGCATCTTGGCCAGGTCGTTGCGGGTTCTCTGATGGGAGGTGAGCTCGGAGTTCAACTGCCTCTGTAGATCCTGTACCTTACCCTGGATGAGTAAATTGGCAATGCAAAATATTTAGTTAGTTAAGATAGATACATTTATTCAAAATTGATTTTTTTTTTTTTTTTAATGATCAACTTACTATGTTCACATTGATGTATATTTCGTATCGTAATTTGTAGGTTTATTTGTATTTTCTTTTTGTTTTGTTTAATATGTAATTGGTTACTATTGTATTTTGTTTTTTAATAGCCCTTAGAGACTTTGGTGGTAAGCCCTTTATAAGCACTGATTTTATCATTACTATTATAATTGTTTACCCAATGCCTTATTTTAATTCAGAGTTTTGAAAGAATAATCCATTCCATGCCACAGGCGCCAAATTCTGATGAAGAATATAAGTGTTTAATATTTGTTTTAATATGAAATTCCTGCATTTTCCCCAAGAAAGAAAATATTATTTAGTCTCATTTTCATGTTATATATTTAAAGCCGCTTGGATAATTAAACATGCCTTTCAAGTAAAAATTGTAACACCTCAATGTTCATTCATGAAAATTGCTAAAGGCTCAGTGTCGCAAAAGAGGTTTAATAATGTTGTTCATTAAAGATAGGTGATTGAAAATAGTTTTACCCGTGAAACATGCTCCAGCAGTAATTTGAACTTGGAACATTCACAAAATTGCTAACTAGGACCTTCATATCTAGCCCTATACCTAACACTATCCCTTACTCAAAACCTAATCTCGGTCCTAATCTTAAAGATAGAGACCGGTTATGGTCATGCGATTGCATTGTGAAAGAAACGTTATGGAATCGATCAGAAAAGGTTGATCATCTAGCATATAAGTATTGGTGTGTACTGCAAGGTCCTGGAATCATCAAAATGATAAGAAATTTGGCCCAGTTTTCGTAAAGTTACAAGCACTGTACACAGAAAAATGTATACGGGACTACGCACACGTGTGCGACACGTGCGTATATCTCTCACATACCAATAGATAAACTAATTTACCAAATATATCAATTAGTAGGCGGTGTCCCGGCAAAATTGTTATCATCATGTATTAGTCAAAACATATTCTTTCACATGATTGGTAATTAGAGCTTCCATTTCATTTTTTGAAATTGGGGCATTTCCAAAACTGGTCTATACCTTTAACCCAATACCTGTGTCCAGAGCAAATGTTGCCAAACGTCGGATCACCAATTTACATTTGACATCTGTTGTGCGTCACATGCTCTTGCAACGATTGCTCCGCGATAGTTTCCTACACTAACCAATTTCCTAATTTCAACCCTGGACCCAAAACTAAACCTAACCTTTACCCTAATCTTGTTTACGTTTTAATCGAGATAATTTCCTTTTCCCTTTCTAACAGTAATTTACTACATGTTTTACATGAGCAGAAGTAGGAGTAGCAGTAAATGAATTGTTAATAGAGTATGTATTTTTTTAATTGAAATTATTCTGTACTCATCTCTTGTAGTTTGAGTTATGCATTTGTAGTATGTTAGGTTGTAGTTAACATTGTAGTTACATGTAAGTTTGTAAAGCGCTTTGGGAACTTTTTTGTTATTAAGTGCTTAAGAAATATTTGATTATTATTATCGGTATTATTGTTATTATGTAACATAATACTGTGTGGGGGAAAAGATTACAAGAGCATGTGTTGAATCACTTAATATTACTCTTGACATATTACTTACCATCCATGATTTGAGAGCAGTTTGATGCTGGTCAGTTTCACCGTCCAGTCTCCTCCTGACCAAGGAGAGCTCTCGCTCCATTCCCTCAAGCTGATTGGTCATCCTCGTCTTGGACTCAAAGTCTGACCGCTCAAGATTATTCTAAACAAAAAAAGAAACCATGGAAAAAACAAGTCCAACGAGAGCTTCTCCATTTTCATACAAACAAATCAAAGTTAATTTCTTAGATTTAAAGGAATAATGTACATTGGAAGAGCTGCTGCTTTGAAAAGATAAAATTCTATTTAGGCTTGGAAGATCTAACCTAGATTGCTAAAAAAAAATACCTGTATTATTTTGTTGTTAATTAAAGAGTAATACTTAATATCTTGTGTTATCTCTTTAAATTGGCATAACAATGTTGTGTGAGAGCTTCTTACTTTTCATACTGAGTGCTCTCTGTACCTGTTGTACAGTGTAGGTTGTGAGTTCTCTGGATCTGTCAATAAAGTCCAAGGAGTAATTTTCATGCACTCATTGCCAATTTGACGAGAACAGGGATGCCAGTTAAATTTGATCAGAGGGCCCGAAAATCAACTAAATGTAGAATGACTTTTTTTGTACACATAAAAGTCTAAAATAACTCGCCAGGGCCTGAAAACTGGTATCCCTGCAAGAAAAGAAGGAGATTTATACTGTTCTTAATGAGCCAATGGAGGCGGGCGCGTTATATGTACCTGTATTTGATTTAGGTTAGTAAGGAGCAGTCCTTGGTTCTTATGCTCTCTCAGCATAGACTCCTTCTCCTGGCTCAGACGAATCTCCACCTCCTTGAGGAGCCCATTCTCGTCCCTCAGGTTCTTGGTCTGCACCTCAGCCTTGTTCAGCTTCTCCTGCGCGGCCAACAAGTCCTGGCAAGAGAGAAGACAAAATTATGTTCTTGCTTTGTTTCTATGGGTGGTATTCTCGAAAGCGGACTAACTTTAGTCCATGGTTAAATCCACCGACTAAGTATGGAATGCCAAGTGTCCATATGAATATGTTTTTTAAATAATTTGATATGTCCCTAAATAACCATGATAATATAATTTTATCATAGTTATATTGTTGTTTATTAATTATGTTATTAAATTTTATTTTAATTTAGTGACATATTAAATTATTCAAAAACATATTCATATGGACACTTGGCACTCCATACTTAGTCGGTGGATTAAACCATGGACTAAAGTTAGTCCGCTTTCGAGAATACCACCCATTGTTAAAAAAGAAAGTAAAAAATCTTTGAGTGACCGGTTTTACCATACTCACTTCCCCCAATAGACTGTGGTGTTATAAAAACTGTTAGGAAAACGAAAAATGAAATTTCGATTTTCAATCATCAAAATCTTGATAATAAGACAGGTGATCAGCTTGTAAAAGTCATGGGATTCCTGCATGACCTAAAGGTTTATAATTATCATTACAGCATGAGCTAAATCTCGGATTTTGTTTCAGAATCTGAGACAAAGTTACCCAATCCCTTGTGCGCTATTTCTCAGCATTTACAAAGTGCATACCTGTGTAACTGAACTGGCAGTTTGCTGAAGCGTTACAACCTGGCTGGAGAACTTCTGATTCTTGTCTGAAAGCGCTACTATCTCCTTCTTGTACCCATCCACATTGGACTGCAAGACGTTGTAACGCTCACTTGAAAAGTCCAACTGCAATACATACATGTAAACACTCATTTAACATATCAGTTTGAATAAATTGTGATGAATGTAAACATTTGTCAACAGTGAATCAATTGAGGAAGTCATAATCGCTTTTATGAAAATAAATGGCATGCACTGGCTAAATCAAGCCCACTACTCTCTATTAAAGGTAGGCGTTACTACTGCAGCTAGAAGGGATTAGACCACACAGCGAGCCAACAAGGTCACTGTGACAGGTGGCTATCTCATTAACTCAGCTCTCATTTAACATAAGAAAAAGAGGATCATGGGGGACCAACAGGCACCGATTTGGGAAGTTTTCTATATAGAGGGAGCAAGTAGCTACAAGTAGGACAGTGTACCTTTAAAAAGGGGTGGTCATGACTCTTCAAGAGTGGGAAAATATCAAAGAATGAGGTGCTTTTATGACTGATGTTTCAGCGACAATTTCTGGGTCCATTTCTAACTCTAATCAAATTCACAAACTCCATTCCTGGGTCCCATTTCACAAAACTTGTCACAAGAGACAAATAACAGTTTTTGTTGTAAGCTACTGAAATCCTTGCTTCTGATTGGTTATCAGCAGATTTGTCACTGATATTTGTCATTTGTCATTGAAAAAAGGCTTTGTGAAACAGGTCCCTGGAACAAACACTATATGTAACCCTAAAACTAAAATTAGCTTACTAACTATTAAAGCGAGATTTAGCTTAGTACAATAAAAACCCACCGCAACACTAACCTTAACCATATATGTTTTTATACAAAATACAGCATGGTTCACCAGGGACCCGTTTCACAAAGCCTTTTTTCAATGACAAATGAGAAATATCAGTGACAAATCTGCTGATAACCAATCAGAAGCAAGGATTTCAGTAGCTTATACCAACAACTGTCATTTGTAACTGATGACAAGTTTTGTGAAACACCCCCCAGGACATGTATTACATAACAGTGCCTGATGGCAGCGGTGGGATTACGCATGCTTGCACCCTCAGGGGTTAATTTTGCATATACAGTCAAACCTGCTTTAGTGACCACCTGTCTACAAAGGCCACATTTGTTGTTTCCCTTGAAAATGGTTTCTCATTGAATCATGTTCTAAAGGAACCTGTCTACAAAGGCCACTCTTTGTGTTTCCCTTGGGCGGTCGCTATAGACAGGTTTGACTGTATCTATTTATATGCACATTATTTTGCATCCGAACTGTAAATGATAAACATTAAAATAACAGAGATTGTAAATAAAAGTAGGTTCATGAATATTCTATCTGGGAAAATATTATTCAGAAGAAAGTGGAGACATAAAGATAGAAGAGGAATGAGATGGAGAGAGGACACATGAGCTTGGATGGAATGAAACTCAACGGGAGTGTTTCACCAAGACTAAGATCGACTTTAGATTGGACCTAACTATGACAGGCCATTCATGCCACTGCTTTCTCGCACCACTGGTCGATCAATTATGGTCTTTAGATAACATTTTCCCCTTCAATAATGAATTATCAAAAAATGTGAATTCTGTCGACTTGTGACCATGATTTTTATGTCCCTTGAGAGACCGATGTCAGTAAATGGTGAGAGAAAACAGTGGCATGAGGGGCCTGCCATAGTTAAGTCTAACTTAAAGTCGATCTTAGTCCTCGTGAAACACCCTCCAGATGATTTACCTGGGATGATAGCTTGGTGTTCTGCACTCTGAAATCCGACAGTTCTTGTCTAAATTTCTCCAGCTGCTCATTCAACATTCTGTAATTGATGAAAACGAGAAACAACTATTTAAAAACTGATATCTAGAACAAAACATTAAACAAAAATATTAAGATTTATGAGCAGTATAAAAAGTCTTTTTATATACATATGTTTGTCCATAATCGAGATGAAAACAAAGAGATAGAAGAAGAAACTGAAGAAAATAAAGAATAACAAGAAGACAAAGGAGAAGAAACAAAGATGATCAAGATAAAAAAGAAGAGAAAGAAGAGAAAGAAGAACCACACAAATAAGAAGAAAGGAGGTATTCAAGATGAAAAGGAAGAGCAGGAACAAAATAAGGAAGAGTAAGATGAAGATGACAAAATAAAAGAAAGCGATGAAGATGTACAAGGGAGAAATAAGAAAAGGATAAGCAAAAGGAGTATATGAAGGAGATGATTTAAAAGATAGAGAAAATTGGGAATAAAGATGATGAAGAAGCTGAAGCCAGAAGAGGAAGGAGATATTTAAGTAAAAAAGCATGGAAAGTAATGATGTAAAGACAAAATACAAGAGGACTTCAATTATATTCGAAGAAGTGAACGGTTAGCTTACCTTTCATTTTCTCCCTTCTCTTTCCTGTAAGTATCAAACTCTGTCTGCAGGGTATCCAAGGCTATCTTTGTTTCTTGGTTGCTAGGCAACAGGAGTCCCGGACTCTTCTGACTGGCCGTCGTCACTAGAGGGCTCTTCTTGTGCAGACTCTTCTGGGTGGGTGTGGTGAAGGGTGATGTGGGCAGCTAAAATAAAAAATTATAAACTAGATTTATTTTTTTCATTCTTTTGTTCTTCTTCATACAGGAAAAGTTACATTTTGGAGTAACTTGGAACCTCTTTGCCTTACAATGGTCCAATCCAAAACTACAAACAGCATACAGTGATGTGGAAGAACCACTGAAAGATAAAGTTGAGTTCTGGTCATGCGATTGCATTGTGAAAGAAACAGTGTAGAATTGATCAGAAAAGGTTGATTACCTAGCATATAAGTACTGGTGTGTACTGCAAGGTTCTGGAGTCATCAAAATGATAAGAAATTTGGCCCAGTTATGGTAAAGTAACAAGCATTGTTCACAGAAAGATGTATATGGGACTAAACAAACATGTGGCAAGAAAAAAAAAATTGGGCATCATTTTTAAGCTGTTACTTGTCATATTTAGACTATGAAGGCAATTGAAGAGCCATTCTTTTCAGGGACCATTTTTTCTTTGATGTTCTCCACTTTTGCATAATAACACTCAAAACGCTCACAAATTATTTTTCACCTCTCCCCACAACTCAACCTTCTCTTTAAATGTGCGGGGTAAAGCTCCTTTCCGCGATACAAATCCCCACGATAGATAATGGTCTCTCACTTCTTAAATGCTTACAAGTGGAAGAAACCACTTACTTGCGAGGACGAGGCTCGAGTCTGTGCTAATAGCACTCTACACATGTCCCTCTCTTTGAATAATGGACTCTCCCTAATTCTAACATGTCACTTGTTAAATGTGTCCATATGGCAGAAACCACTTACTGGTGGGGGTGAGGCTCCTGTCTGTGCTAATAGCACTCTATACATGTCCCTCTGTCTGACAATGGACTCTACCATTTCAGTCTGTCGTGACCTCGCTGACCTCATGCCGTCCAGTTCCTCTATGGATTCCTCAAGCTGCTTCTTCAGCTCAGCAGTCCTGAAAATAAAGACAAAAAGTTGGAAATTAAAGCCCCACTGTACTACTTGCAGCTACTTGCGCCCTCTATATAGAAAACAATGCCTAATCGGTGACCATTTGTCCCCCATGCTCCTCTTTTTCTTATGTTAATTGAAAGCTGAGTTGATCAGATAGCCAACTGTCAGTGACCACACTGGGTGGTCTAATCCTCCTGGCCAAACTAGAACAGACGGGCTTTAATCAAAAATGTTTATGAGATGACATGGTCATGGTGGGATTCAATCCAATGCAAGATATTTAATTGCCCCTTATCACAACAAAACAAAGCATCATAAGTGTACAAGTTTATTCCTGATAGTTCACTAATAATTCTTAAAAAACTAGATGGAACTTCAACTGCGCGCAGTCGAAATGATGCCTCCGTCATAGAGCAATTTTACAAACCAAAACAGAAGAAATTTTTCAAATTCAAGTTCAATTGTAATCCATTAATGGGTTCTCAGAATATCCTGATTACAAGCAATTTCTCATGTACATATATGACCCTTTGATCTTTGACCTCATGACCCTAAAATCTACTCAGTTCATTGGCTCTGCAAGATGTCCAGAGTTAAATAGTAATCAATCTGTCAGTTCTAATGAGAATGCGTTCACAAGCTATTTTTGCATACATAATGAGCCCATGACCTTTGACCTATGACCTCATGACCCAAGAATCGACTCAGTTCATTGGCTCTGCAAGATACATACATGATCTAAGTTTGGCAGGAATCCATCAATCTGTTCTAATGATAATGCGATCACAAGCTGTTTTTGCATACATAATGAGCCGCATGAACTTTGACCTTGACCTCATGACCCCAAAATCTAATCAGTTCATCGGCTCTGCAAGTAACATACATGACCTAAGTTTGGCAGGAATCCATCAATCGGTTCTTTAGATAACGCGATCACAAGCTATTTTTGCATACATAATGAGCCCTGTGACCTTTGACCTTTGACCTCGTGACCCCAAAATCTAATCAGTTCATCGGCTCTGTAAGATACATACATGACCAAAGTTTGGCAGGAATCCATCAATCGGTTCTTCAGATAACGCGATCACGAGCTGTTTTTGCATACATAATGAGCCCTGGGACCTTTGACCTTTGACCTCGTGACCCCAAAATCTAATCAGTTCACCGGCTCTGTAAGATACATACATGACCAAAGTTTGGCAGGAATCCATCAATCGGTTCTTCAGATAACGCGATCACGAGAACGGGACGTACGGACGTACGTACGTACGTACGGACGTACGTACGTACGTACGTACGTACGGACGGACGGACAACCCGAAAACATAATGCCTCCGGCTACTTCGTAACGGAGGCATAAAAACATTGATGGCACTGAAACCGTTAAGTTTCCTCTAGGACAAGTATAAATGCATGTGGCATGATTATCCAGGACTATCATACAAGTTTTATATACAATTAAAGAGAAGGTTGAGTTCTGGGAAGAGGTGAAACATAATTTGTGAGCATTATCATTGTATTATGCAAGTGTGGAAAAACATGAGATAAAAAATGTTCCCTGAAAAGCATGGCTCTTCAAATGCCTTAATATTCTAAATATGGCATGTACATGTAACATCATAAAACTTGGGGCCGATTTTTAAGCCACATGTTTGTGTAGTCCCGTATATGTATCTTTTTGTGTACAGTGCTTGTAAAATATAAATTAAAGAAAATGTTAAGCTTACTTGGATTGTAGTGTTTCTGATTCTTCTTTCTCCTGTTTCTCACTAAGATCTCTCACGACACCAAGCAAACGCTCATTCTGCTGCTGAAGCTCTTCAACAGATCTGTTGATACAAAGCAATTTGGGATAGACATTATCATTCCCGCTACCGCAACTCTGGTGTTTGGCAATAGAGGGCAGCACTCGCCATGGGTATATTTGGCAAAGGCACTTCAGGTTCCCATGCAACATGATGGGTCAAGAACTGGAAAGTCTGATAGACATTATAGTTTTGGAATCAATAAACTATAAGTAACAGATTTTGATGATGACTACAGGGATCTCATTGAAACATCATTTTAACATGGAAGGTTGCACAAATGAACACTCTCTAAGACTTTGTCAATCACTTTGTATACTACTATAATCATCAGCAAAAATCCAATCAACATCAGTCATCTGCCTCCTCCTTACCTGAAAGACACAAGCGTATCCGAGATGACTTGAGACGAGCTTGAGATATCACTGGAAGACACGTCCATCTGATCAGGAGCTTGGATGGGACCTCCCCTGGCTTCAGAGACCTCCCGAACCAGGACACGAACCTATGTAGCAAAAAAGAAGTTATTACTAGGAAATGTGCATACTTCTGCTGCCATCATCAGTGCTGCAGCTCTTTAGGGTATAGACCAGTTTTGGAAACGCCCCCCTCTCAAAAAAATGAAATGGAAGCTCTTATTACCAATCATGTGAAAGAATATGTTTTGACTAATATAGGCGATGATACAAATTTTGCCGGGAAACCGCCTACTAATTGATATATTTGGTAAATTATTTATCGATCCAGCCTGGATATATATCGCAAATACACTTCAACATTGAACATTTGGGCATATATTTCTACCTTTTTGCGAATTTAGGTTGAAGTATTGCTAACTAAACCTCTATAGGCAATATTAAAACAATATTGATGGATATCTTGCACCCAGAACCCTTGAACCGCAATTTTACCACTACCGGTCTATATCCTTAACCTGTTGTTGTTGTTGTTGGGTTTTTAACATTGTTAAACGATCCCTTTAATCTATCTTAACTTTAGAAAGATTCTTTTCTAACCCCAGTATCCTTTACTTCATATATTTTCCCCTGAATAAGAAATATGAAACATTGGTCTACCTGTTGTCCAAGGTCTGTATTCTTCTGTTTCAGCCTGATGTTTTCTCGTCCAAGATGGCTCACTCTGCGGTCGGAATCATCCACATTGATTCTCAGCTGCTCACCCTCCTACAAAGCAATGAAATGATCAGTGTTTTGATTTGATTTGATTTGATTCATTCATTTCTGTTTGATTTTCTTTTTTCTTTTGCAGTTTTACAAATATATAACAAACAAATCATTGCAAACTTTATACATGACAAAAGACTATACGTAGAATAAAGTAAGGTTGTCTGTAACTAATCAATATTATCAAACAGGAGGGTTGACAAAGTAAGCAAAGCTTGATAGCATGACTACCTTCAATGGATACAGAATAATACACATTATGTATTCACCACAAGAAATATATTTCACAATGAACATCATGAGCATATAGATTTAGGCAAGGCTGCATAGTAACGTATTGCACAACTGGTTCAAATTTGAAAATTTTGTATTTAGTATTGGACATTGGGTCACCTTTTTAATTTTAACAATTGGGGGTCAGAGGAAAATTTGGGGGCACCTTTGCACAAGGGGCCTGTACGTCTTGAGCCCTGGTTTACAAATGAAATCTTATCATGGATGGGGCTTACTTAAGTCCTAATAATTGATTGATAATCTATTCATGGAACACAAATTTACTATCCACAATCATTAGAGACAGTACATCAGCTACACATGGGATATCTACATTGGGATAACCAACATGGCTGCCAATGAGATTATGGGATTACCAACATGGCTGCCAATATGAACATGGGATTACCAACATGGCTGCCAATATGACTATGGGCTTACCAACATGGCTGCCAATATGATTATGGGCTTACCAACATGGCTGCCAATATGGTTATGGGCTTTATGGCTGCCAATATGATTATGGGCTTACCAACATGGCTGCCTCTAGTTTAGATGATAGTTGGCTGACTGTTCCCAAGGCTTGCTCGTAGTCTTCTCTCTGCTTCTGAAGAACAGGAGCCTTCTCCTCTATCTCCTGCGAAGTTAGGAAAATACATTTGCAAATAAATGGTATGCAGGGTACATTACATTCCATTTCATTTCAAAGATAACACACACTCTCAAGAAAGAAAGATTACCAGACAGTTCTTTTCAGGACTCCCCAATCCTCCCCCCTCTCTCACATGGTGCAACCGTAAGCCTACTGTATACATGTAACTACATGTCTACAAATATGGTTTCAATCTCAAAATCTTATCACTGCTCATTGAGAATGAAAATACTACTTACAACTAGGATCTGGTCCATATACATGTTGAGTCTTTGGTTCTCCTGTTTCTCCATCATGAGCTCGTCTGAGGTCCTCACATACTGGCTGTAGATCTGTAGAGTTGAAAAAGTAGAAATAGTCAGCGTGTTTATTAATGAACTTGAAACTATTCTGTACCAAACTGACAATTTGTACCGTAAGACGTCATTTATTTCGATTTTTAATATATCATTATTGATTAATGTATTATGAATGGGGATCTTTCCTTCCTCATCAAAATGTTACAATCTTTTTCTTTTATCCTGTTCGGTACTATACCACTTCTGTTTTTCCTCTCCTTTTCACCTCTTCCCTTTCCCTTTCTCTCTATCCCGGTGCTCCTTGTTAACACATATATTATTACATTGTAATTTGTAATGTTTTTGTTACTGTACTGTACTCGTAATTGGGAAAAATCAATATACGAGCTTAGAATTGTTTACAGTATCTCGCTATTGATCAACGATATGACTGAAATCTGATCACTACCTCGAGATCTTACCAAACATCGAATTGTAATATCTATTGTAAAACCAGACATTTCTGACGTGAAACTCATGTGATCTTGAATATATGATGTTTAAGCAGAAAGTAATTTATGTAGATTGCATAAATTTATTGAATTTGTTGTTGTATTAGTTGGAATACTGGACTGAAAAACAACAGTTTTTGGTTACATGGTATGATGAAGGACCCATAGTGCTCCTCTGTTTTTCTCAATCATGTTACAAGATCTAAACTAAATACTCAATGTAAATTACAAAAGAGGGTTTGCCATACACTCTTTTACGGTTACAACAGTGCGCATGCGCAGACATGGGCGCCATTTTAATTTAACAAAAATTTAACAAAATTAAAATGGCGCCCATGTAAATATGATGTGAGCGCACAGCGCATGCCATGACGCAACAATACATGCACATCTAAAAGCATTGATGACGCAATGTTTATGCGCAAATTAAAATGGCAGGCTTAAAGGTATTACAAAGTTTTGGTATGGGGCCATGAATTTGGTTCAAATTAATATATTGGAAGCATATGCGTTCCTACAATATCCATTGATCATTGTCCCGGTTGAAATCGAGTCTAAAGTTATGAAATTATAAATAATAAACTCTTTATGTTGTATAGCTCCCTCTCAAGGTCAAGATATCAATTTAGCTATGAAACAATGTTTCTTGACTAAAATCGACCGATGAGCTATTCCCGTTTGAAAATTGTATATCACAACTACATATTCTGAGATTTTCATGGTCGCAGCTACCACTTTACGGCCGTGGGCGCTATTTGAAATTTATCAAAATTTACCGGGAGTACCGGTAAATTGTTATATTCAATTTTTTTCGAAAACAGAAGTGTTTTAGGGGTTCGTTTTGTTAGTGCTTATAATACATCCACAGGGGCATCCACATATATCAACATTGTAAAGATTCACTATCCACCCAATTTTCAAAATTTCCCAAAACTTTGTATTACCTTTAACCGTAAAAGGGTCTTCCATGGGCTACTTACCTCTGTGAGTGTCATGCCTGACTTGATGAATGAGCTGGCAGCAGCAGCCGTTGGGCATAGATTACTCAGCTCTTCATCGGACATCGGGGCTACACCTAAATAGATAATTAAAAAATTAAAAATGTTAGAGAGAAGATTGAGGCAGGGGGATATATAGGACAATAATACAAGATGAAAGAGGGCAGGAAAGAAAATGAGAGAAAGACAGATTAAGAAAAAGAGAGAGCAAGAGGAGAGAGAGAATGAGAGAGAGAGAGAGAGAGAGAGAGAGAGAGAGAGAGAGAGAAAAGAAATTAACATTTTGGTCAGATTTTGGGGCCCAATTTGGGACCTATAAAGTCTTACATACATGTATCAGAGCCCTGTTGCATGAAACTTATCATTAATGGTAACCTTGCCATCAATATTAACTACATGTACCATGGCAACATCACTCAGCAGCCAATCAAATCAAGGTTCCTATGGAAGTTACCATTAATGGCAAGGTAACCATCAATAGTAAGTTATATGCAACAAGACCCTGGTCTTCTGGTGTTCCATAAACCATCAAGAATTGTGGAGTTTGAGCATAAATCAATGTCAAATGTAATAATTTCAAATAATAGCTGGTCTGATCCAAGCTCTAGTATGGCTTTTAACTTAGCACAGCTATCAAACTTAACGAAATCTTAGATGTAGTCAGTAACACAATGGGACACAGTAGCTCGGATCTGCCCTAACTGAGCTGTACAACAAATTGACGGGCAAAACATGCAAAGAATATCCAAATAGTGCAAGCGGGTATCTAGAAATACCCTTTTTTCAACCCCCTTCTTGGACTTAAACAAATTGGGAAATAGGGGAAAATAGGGGTAAAATCTGGAAAATCAGGAAAACAAATTGGGAAAACAAAAAAATCAGGAAAAATAATAATTAGGACACCGAATTAATTCAGGTAAAATGTACCTCTCTTGCGGGCTGCAGCCAAGAGATCATTGGCGTCTTCCAGTTCTCTCTGCAGTTTATTGATTTTGTCATCTTGAAGAAAAAAAGAGAGGAAAAAGTACCAGGTTAATGATTGTTTTCATATCATCTGCCACTTTTCCCTAAAACATGAATCCTTGATCCTAGAATTTGAGTTAACTGCTGACAATCTTTATTAAATGAACACACCACAGGCCCGTTTCACAAAGACTTTTTTCAATGACAAATGACAAATGACCAAAATCAGTGACAAATCTGCTGACAACCAATCAGAAGCAAGGATTTCAGTAGCTTTTAACAAACACTGTGATTTGTCACTGATGACAAGTTTTGTGAAACGCCCCACATCAAAAAATTTGCCCCTAGGAGGGTTATTTCTCATACTATCTTCTTCTTAACCAAAATTTGAACACTCTGATCTGTAGGACATGCTCGGACCAGTTCAAAATGAGTTCTGTCCAAGTCGTGTTTTTTTCTAGACCCAAACATGCAGAGTAAACAAACTGTGGGCGATTGGTCTCCCATCAATATCGCTTAGAGACTTCGGTGGTGAGCGCTTTATAAGCACCGTTTTCATCATCATCATCGTCATTGTCTTCATCATCATCATCATCATCATCATCATCATCAACATCATTATTAACATATCGTTATCGCTATGATTATGATTATGAATATAATTTTTGTTATTATTATTATTATTATCATTATCATCATTATTATTATTAATATTATTATTATTATTATTATTATCATCATAATTATCATTATTCACACAGAAAAGAGAGGGAATATAATCTCACTCATTTCTTTCTCTTTGACTGCGTGACTACTCTCCTGCTCCTTCGTCCTGGTCTCCATCTCATTGGTCGCTTCCGTTGCTTGCTTCAGGAGACCTCTCAGCTCTTCCACCGCTGTGATGAGTTCCTTCACACGCGAGTCTCCCTCATCACCGGCACGCTGTCGTTGATAAGATCAAATAAAAGGTAGCCAATTTAGAACAGACAGGACTCGGGAACCTAGCATGATATTATTTTATCTTTAAAACAATAATATAAAAAATATTTAAAAGAAGACAAAAAATAACTACCCCAAAACAAGAGAGAAGCCATTTGTATTATTACATATGATTTTAAAATAATGTAAAAGAATTTGTTGGTCATAGTAGTCAAAATAGACTGATTGCCATAAAAACACTAACAAACAACAACAACAAGCAATATTGCACTTTTAAACAGAAGTATAAATGGATTTGTTGATTGTTAATATGTCTATTTTGGACATTTTACTGGTTGACTTTTTTGCTCGTTTAGGAAAACTTTTTGGTTCCTCAATGGTTGTGATCAGTTCCTTCACCAGAGACTCGGCATCTGTTCAAATGTTTGAACATCTCCCTGTAAATTTTCATTTGGTAATCACCAGCTCTCCTCCCCCTCCCTCCTCTTCACTCTCTCTTTCCCTCCCCTTCACCCCCTCCTCCACCTCCCTCTTTCCCTCCTCTCCTCTCCTCTCCTCTCCTCTCCTCTCCTCTCCTCTCCTCTCCTCTCCTCTCCTCTCCTCTCCTCTCCTCTCCTCTCCTCTCCTCTCCTCTCCTCTCCTCTCCCTCCCACCCTCTACTCTCCCTCCCTCTCTGTATCCTTACCTTGTAGAGGTTAGCAAGCTTGTTCTGAGCCTGTACCTCTGCTTGGAACTGCTCCTCATTTTGAGAGATCACGTTGAGGCCCTGTAAAATAAACAAAATGACCCCAAAAATTAACTTTTAACTAAAGATGCACAAAGACGTTCAATAAGCTAAAGCAGCTTTTCTTCATCAAATTAGTTGCCCCCCCCCCCCTTTGATAACAAATAAATAGTTGCTACATGCATTTTTTGATAATTAGCTATACTATGATTACAAATATGTGATTAACCGTAAGCAATATACACATAGATTAAGAGTGAAAAAGATTGTACCACACAAATTGCTATTTCTGCTCAACATTATTTCTCTTTCATGGCTAATACAATGGATATCAAATCGCATAAATCATAATTTAGAAATAGCTTAGAATAACAAATTGAATGAAAGAAAATACTTACAAAGAAGTCAAAATGTTTTCTAATACATCCATTTATAGTAATTCAACTTATGACATACCAGAAGTGAGAAACTATTTCTCCTATCAACTGTAACAATGTGTGCTCAAATTGAGTTTTGCATAAAAAGCATAGCCAACTATTTTCAGAAGTACTCAAGCTTCATGATGAATCAATATTATGGACTCAAAGTTTATGTAATGTATATGTATCCATGTAGCGCTGGTAAAAAGAGAAATGCGTACTAAGCAAGATTTTGAAGAAAAGCAACAGAAACAGGAATGATTCTGGCAGGGCACTACTATATATAGTCATTGCACAAAAATCTTCAACAGATAATTTCATCTTCCATGTGTAGAAGTACATCTCATATCTACGTCACATGGACACCGTCATATTTTTGGCCCCAAATTTATGGAATGACCCTACCAACGCCCAACAATCATACGAGGTACGTACTGACATGGTTGGGATGCTGATGATACAACATTCTCAAAAAAAAAAAAAAAAAAAGCCTACCTCTTTGACCTGTCCGCCGAGCTCTTCAATCCTCTTGGCTTGATCCTGGGTCACTTTCCTCAGGTTCTCTGATGCGTCCAGGGCATGTTTACACTCATCAGATTTATCATTCAACTGGCTCTGTAGCTGCAAGATCTGGTTGGACTGATTGAAAGAAGAAAACAAAAGATTGGATGTGAATGGAGTCATTAGGAATGGGTGTGTTTACATTCAGCTGATTTATCATTGAACTGGCTCTGAAGCTGCAAGACCAGGGCCCCTTCTTATAAAGAATTGATATCATTCGCAAACGTGTACATAAGAGAGTAGAGTTGGCAAACTTGTGACTGATTGGAGGACTCATGATTGATTTGGATTAATCGTAACTCTTTATAACACTGGTCCCTGGTCAGAATGATATCAAAGTAAAAACAAATTTTAATGTTTTTAAATTGTTACTAAGCCTCCATCTATAAAACAAAGGAATAGCAAATGAATATCCAACACTAACACATAGATCGTTGAACAGGCATATCATTTATGGACACAAAACCAATAGAGAAATGTCTTGCCGTAATGTCCATGGTACGGACTCCAGTTTGAGACTGAGTCACAGCTTTCGGATGATGATGTTAAAAGTCGATCCCTAGACCTAATTAATCATTTATGATTGATACACGTTTGTAAAAACTCAAATTACACACATACACAACTTGCTCTATCAAATATTGTCTAAATCCCTTTGTCCAATGTTCTGTTAACCTGTCTCCAATTTCTTCATTTTTCTGTCTCCCCTTCACCAGACCTTCCTCGGTATGCTCCTTCCTTACATTCTTTCTTTCATTCCTTCTTACCTTATCTTTCCTGAGTGTGAGAACCTCGCTAGTCTTCTTCTCCAGCTCTGCCTGAAGGTATCCACTCTGTGAAGTCAAGCCCTGGATCTCCTGTTGAAGACGCTTCTCCCGGTACTAACAATGAAAAAACATTTGTTTCGAAAATAAAATCGCTTGTGACATTTGTTTGTCTCGCAATGTATGGTCAACAAGGGATCTAAAAGATCACGACGTTTCGTGCCCGGCTGCAACACTTAGTTAGGTGATAAAACATATTGGAAGCAAGCATGTTTTATACTCTACGGGTGGACCGGCGGTCAAATAATTTGATCAATAATTAGAACAATAAAAATGTTTTACAATTTTTAATGTAAATGGATAAATGTAAACTCAAATGTTGTCCAAAGCTTATGACAAAAAAGAGACACATCCATTCTGGATCATCAAGTCTTGGATCTTTCGTTGTGGGAATCTTGGTGTAAGTACTAAAAGATTTACATTTACAGAGTACTTGTATTAAAAATAATAAGAAAGGCTTATGAAAAAGGAAGAACAAGAAGAAAAAGAAAAAAAGGAGAAGGAGGAGGAGGAGGAGGAGAAGAATAAAGGACAGCCAAAATTGTCCCAAAAGTTGGGAAATAAAATTGTCTCTCTTTCCTATCATTTTTTCAATTTGAAGCTCATTGAGACACTATGGCTATAAAGAGCACTGTAGTGATACCTTGAAATCATTACTAATAATCATAATACATGAAATAGGGTACAATGATACAATCTTATACTTTACCTTCCACGAGACATCTTCATTTTCTAGCTCATCCACCCTCATCTGCAGTTGTGTCCGGGAACCATTGGCTGTGGCAAGCTTCTGAGACATGCTATCCCACTCATCTGAAAATAGAGGATGGTAGAACAGCAATAACAGCTAATTCTATGAGCAGGCGCTATTTGAAATTTATCAAAATTTACCGGGAGCACCAGTAAAATTTACCGGGAGCACCAGTAAATTTTGATATTCAATTTTTCTTGAAAGCAGAAGTGTTTTAGGAGCTAAATTTTCTAGTGCTTATAATACATCCACAGGGGCATCCAAATATATCACAATTGTAAAGAATCACTATTCAGCCAGTTTTCAAATTTACCCAAACTTTGTATTACTTTTAATGATGAAATGATACACTTGTAGTTAAGCATTTTCTTGAATAAACATTGGCTTGACCTGTAAGTTCACTTACTCTGTAGCTGGTCTAGCTGTTTGGTCTTCCTCTCGACTACCCGGACGAGGTCCTGCTTGTCGGCCTCAAGCTGCTGACTGACCCTGGCCAGCTCCTGGTACGAGCTGGCCGTGCCCTCTGTTTGACCCTTGAACTCTTCCCGCTCCAGCTTGGCCGCCTGCAGCTGGCTCTCTGTATGAATGCAAGTTACACAAGAAAGGCGCATTTTATAAAGGGGAAATTCGTATATCCATGGACTGCTCAAAGTATTGAGTAGTTGTTGTTTGTTGTTGGTTTTGGGGTGTTATTGGCCATTTATTCTATTTGATATTTACACCTTTCCCTTTTTTTTTTTTACTATTTGTAAATTTGTACTCTTCATAAATCTCTCTTTTTTGATAATATTTTATTTTATTTTTCTTCTTCTTCTTTTCCTTCTTCCTTTTCCTTTTTTAATAGCTTATTCTCAGATCCTGGTCCACAGGCCATCAAGAGATGACATTTATACCTAAGTTACTCAACAATAACAATAATAACAGTTGCTTCTTGTTTAGTGCTCATGTCTGTCAGACTTGACACTCCTGATGCTCCACAATTAAAAGTGCTTTGAACTTTGGGCCATATTCTGAAAACAGTGTTATCTTAAATGCTATGGAAAAATATGCTAGTTGTCATAACAAACTCAAATTACGTGGCACTAACAAATTCCATTGGTGCTTGAGCAGATGTTTCTTTTACCTGTACACAAACGCTGCCAGCTTTACATTAACCAATGACTTGTGCTAATTTTGATAATGACAATTAACAATGTTTTACAAACGTAAAAGACAACATCGGTTTCAGAATACCACCCCTTGATTATAAGTGATTAAATACTGTAGATAGGAAGCATTTCTAGATGGCCTCTACAGGATATGATATTCCAGAGAATGGTGATATAAATGAGGACTAATACTAGTAATAGGCAAGTGGTCTATGCAGTAAGACCAACAGTTTGCAATATATCTGACCTTTTGACCAAAATTATGACATCGTTATTACAGGGATACATGTTGATTTCATTGAGTAAGCCTT
>JAVYIG010015805.1:0-34197 GCA_035222895.1 Strongylocentrotus droebachiensis | reverse complement strand
TTATAGTTGTGATTAAGTTATGATAAAACATCGATACTTCTCGGTTTCGTTTTTTCTGGGACGCACTGTATTATTGAAAATTAAACTGTTTATCTGATTTCTTGTTAAAATTACTGTTCTGTTGGAAATGAAATAAATAAAACTGAAACTGAAACTGAAACCGTTTTCAAAATGTATTCAAATTTATGAAGAATTTACTTAGCAGCGAGTCATTCAAATGATCTGTTCTGTATTGTTGTATTCAGTAGTCAAAATGCGAATTGCATTCATTAATGGATGCTAGATAGGACAATCAATATGCATGCCCTAACACTATGTAATGTGCCAATTGCATTTGGACCATATCACATTTTGACTATACAGTGCGCATAAAATAAAGTGTACCCAACAAGGGTATCGATGTGTATCCTCGGTTGGGGGGGATGATAGGTGCCAAAATATTTTCGGCAATGGATCAAAACAACCACGAGGTAGAGGCGTGTGGCAGGTTGCACCCCCTCCCTTCCAAGTTTTTAACTTTTTCAAGTCACCCTAAATAAAGATAACATTTTAGAGAATATGCATGGGACCCATGTGTGTCCCACATGCTTGCTACCTGGGTTATTATCCTCTCAGGCATATAGGCAGGATTTTATTTTAGGGGGGGGGCCGGTAGTGAGCACCTCCTAGGGGGTGGGTGCAGGGAGGGGGAGTTTTTCCTCCCGCGCAAAGCGCGGAAGCTTTGATGTTTCATCAAATTATTAGAAAAAGAAGACGATTCGTTGTACCATTCTCGACTCTTAATCCTTGTCTGAATTCAGTTCCCCTCTTCCCGCGCGAAGCGCGGAAGCTTTGATGTTTCATTAAATTATTAGAAAAAGAAGACGATTCGTTGTATCATTCTCGACTCTTAATCCTTGTCTGAATCCAGTTCCCCCCCCCCCCTTCGCGCGCGAAGCGTGGAATCTTTGACGTTTCATTAAATTATGAGAGAAAGAAGACGATTCGTTGTATCATTCTCGACTCTTAATCCTTGTCTAAATTCAGTTCCCCTCTTCCCTCTTCCCGCATTTGGCGCACTGCATTTATATGATGCTGTTGATTGAACAGATTGAATAAATTCATCAATTCCTGATGAAGCCGTATAAGCGAGAATTCGATTTATTCTTGTCTCATATACGGTTGTCTCATATACTTCGTTTTCCATTACTATATGTATGTATTATGAAAATGAGATAGCAAAATGTGTATATTGATGGTCATCTTGTGAGTAATAACCATTAACTACTCTCATCGGGCTCTCATCATTAATTTTTTTTAATTTTTTTTTATGGTGAATTATTGGGGGGATGATTGTACAGGCCACCCCCCCACCTGAAATATTGGGGGGATATATCCCCCACCCACCCGGGATCGACACCCATGGTACCCAACTTTGGTTTTGGTAGCTCTTAATTGAAGAGTCACAACCAATATGACTTTGAAATTGATTTCACGATAAAGGGTAACTTATTTTCTGTCCAATGATACCATATTGATAATATTTCTGCCGCTGGTGACTGAGCACCGGGGTCTTTAAAAAGTGTTGTCAAAATCGTCTTGTTTCAAGTTTGGGCTTAAGGAACGATTGTGGGTCAGGTCATTTGCATTCATTTGCTCTTTAGTCTTAAATCCTATTTAATGTTAAATTATGCGTCAGTGTTTCATTGTTAAAAATGATGCAATATATCAAGGCTTTCACAGAACCTTGTTTCAATCCACAGGATAACTCTTAATTATTTCAGACGGCCTACTATCTTCTTGTATCATGATATCTAAGTTCTCTCTTCTCACTTGTCCACTGCGTCATCATCAAACGCGTAAGGAGCAAAAGTTGTTTATCTCGAATAGCGAATAAAAACTCAAAGGTTACTCAACCCGAATGCAAGAGAGAACACATGATGATAACTGTTAAAGATTATTGACAGCAGACTTTCATTAAATAAGATAACATCCCACATTTTATCATATTGTATCATTCAATAAGAAGGTAACCTTAAAGGGACTTGGTAACATTGTTCAGATGAGAGAAAAGGGTGCTAAGGTAGTGATTTCAATGCTAGATGTACAATTAAAGATCATCTGAAAGGTTGAGTGAAAACAGACCATTAATTATGATAAAAATTGAAAAACCTGACCTGGTCGACTCCAGAATTCTCCCAACCATATTATTATATTTAATCTAATTTTATGTGAATTAAAATCGTCACAAAGCAATGAATTGGATCTATATACCATTCCAAACATTTAAGAATCCTAAATATCTTTGTGGTTTGAGAATTTTGTGCCTGTAAGAGGGTATGTAGGTAGAAGGAATATAATAAGTAACATTTCATACAGAAACCACGCATTTTTTCATCAACCTTCAACAACGTTGCCGTGTTTAAACAAGGGATGCGAGTGAAGTCAAGATTGTAATTATCACAACGAAGATAATACCATAAGTGTTGCTTGTAATATAAGCATTCCATTGAGTTTGAGTCGATATCAACACCTGTTCTTTATTCGACTGTAAAAATGGTTTTGGAATGAGATAACACACACGGCATTTGACCCAAATTCATTGCTCCAGCCCAAACTTGGTACAAAAGGATTTTGACAATACCTTTTTGAAAAGCCTGCTGTTCAGTCCCCGGTTTAGTCATCCTTGGTAGCACAATTATTACAATTACTGATGATTGAAGGTCACGCAAGTAATACATTTTTTATCATAAGCTACCAAAGTTGGTTACATGTTTTGTATACGCACTGTATAATTAAACCGGTGAATGAAATCATTCGTATTAAACGAGGCACTTTACAGAGACGTGTGCATTGAATTATATTTAATTACGAAAATGGCATATTCAGCTGTGATTCACACTCGTATTGCTGTGTTTTGAACTATTTTCTGAAACATTATTTTAACACAGACTTTGTGGTCGTGATTTGCCAAACGTTAATCTAATGAAATATTCAGAGCAATAATTTGGAGAAAAAAAAACATTCAAAAAGATATCTTGAATCTGACTCCGATTTAGTTTGACATTCTTCAACTTGCTAACGTGGAAATCTCAATAACTTTTCAGTTATTAACGATCAAAAGTGTCATCTTTTGTTTAAACCTTATAATTAATACCTATCTCTATCATACACCACTATATCAAAATGTCAATTTCTGCATATCTTTTGAATTCATTACCTCCTCCAAAACAAGAACATAAATCGATATAACGAATATATCAAACGACGTCCATTGGTTGCAAACAAGCAGATAATAATAATATGACCAGATGAGAATGAATGTGTAGTGACCAAATGTCATGATTTTTAACTTTTGCATGTATAATAACGTTTTATGCATCGATTTGTACATGTTTAATACGTATTGCTTTCCTATTTTTCAAGATGGCGGCTAGGGATAATTAATTTCCTTTACGTGGTATTTTTGCACTCCGCTGTCTAGCTTTGCAGACATGTCCAAACCGGTTCTGTCTGGTTCGTTACACCATCATCAACAAGACCATCAGACCATCGTCTTCCCCATCGTCTCTGTCATCGTCGTCGTCTTGAGTATTGAACTTTTGAAATTAGGACAAATGCGTATTCCATATTGTGTAAAAGTAAAATGAAGTATGAAATAATACTAAATACTTGAGAACATCAAAAAGTTACCCCCTCCCCACACACTTATTTCGTATTACGTCAGCTTTGCCTTAAAAGTATTAAACGATTTAGCACCTTGTACATCATGTGGCAAGTTATTCCGTTTTAAGGCCCCTCTATATGTAAAAGATTTTTTGAAATTCTCAGTCTTTGGTCTTATTGTTTTCACATTATACAGACTTGAACGCCTATTGCATGTATGGTCAGCAAATATAAATGTTTTTTGGCTCATGTTTGAAAAGCATTACAGAAAAACATGACAACTTTTATTTTCAAAAAGATTATTAAAAAAAGTTGAATTTCAACTGTTACTTTTTTAAAGCTATTCCCAGTGCCAATGTGAATTCAAATTAATGGTGAATTACAAATTAGTTTTCGAAGTGTTTAAAACAATTTCTCATGTTTCCGAATTAAGAAAAATGAGGACATTTTTAGTTGAAAGGGAAGTTTATGTAAGAGTCAAAATCAGACTCGTGCCATACTTGTATTTTTTACATTTACTATTTGTTTCTCTAGTCTCTTCTCTCTATAAATATTCATTTCACATCATTTGCTTATTCACTTACACATGCATTACTTGGCCAAATTCCTTCCTCCATTCATCTCCTCTACATACCAAGTCTTCCATTTTACCTGGTATGTTCCTTTGTTCTCTTCCCATTCTTTATTCATGGAACTTAGGTATTCCCACTTCTTACTTATCATTTGTTCTCTTCTCCTTTGTATTTTGAATATTCAGTCTTATTCTTAAATCCTATTTTGCTATTGGTTGATGATGTATATAATTCATTTGAATATACTTTGCTTAATTAAGAATGTTCAATATAGATGCTGCATGGCAGCCTACAGTAAAACACCTGCAGACCTGGACTGGACATGAACTGAGTGAGTTGTACTGATTTAGGGCTCTGCTACTTTTATGTTGGAGACTTAGGAGAGAGGATTGATTTGAGTTTGGCGGTGGTTTTGAATGATTGGTGTTTTAGAGATAGATTGGCAAGGGATTATTTTATTAGTTTACAGTAGCTTCTATAGGTGCTATATACACGCTGTGTTTTCTCGCTTTGATTCCCCCCATATGATATATACCAAGGAATGATCGCTATTTCCGGTATGAATAACTCCGCTTTCGGCAACCTATGAGAAATTTTAGACATAGATTAAGTCATTAAGTGTCCTTGCATTCTGTACAATCCTAGTTGGTTTATTAATTACTTGAACCAATAAAAATTTATCACAAATCTCAGTTAATCGCATTGTATAGCAACTTGCTGGGCATGCAAGCAGGTCACAGTTCAAATCTCCTAGAACAATGATATCTTTCTTCTCGTTGTGTAATTTCGTTATATAGCTTCGAACTTGTCAAACAGAATAAAAACTGATCCCGGCGGTCTTTACTAAGCAATTAATATTGACGGTAAACATTTAGGAAGACTGATTTTAACTGATACCATTTTGATATCCTCAGTCATGAGATCCGACCTGATTTGATGGTTAAGTCGATTGTCATTGATGTATAAAAGCACTTCCTACCTTGTCTATTATGGTCTTTTATGTACACAGCCTAGTCATCAATGCGTATATAATCATCTAATATTATTTCACATAATCGAGTTTCATTCAATTCAATAACATCAACATTATTTTCAAATACAATCACCTGTAAATCATCAAAATTAGAGCAAAGCGACCGTATATTTAGATGAGCAAGTCGCAATCCACAGTTTCTCTTTAATAATAATAATAATACATTTATATAGCACAGCTTTTATACAAAATATATTCAGCTGCGCTGGTTAAAAGCTCCTTTTTCATACTAAATTCTACAAAATAAGATCTCTCAATTAAACAAATAAGTTTTTTTAATTGGATTTGAAAACATTGAGAGATGGAGTGCTTCGTATTTTTATTGGCAAGCTATTCCATATTTTTGGGGGCAGCAGTAGCAAAAGCACGGTCCACGAGAGTTACTTTTGCCATGGGGGATCTGAAACAATAATTTATCTGTGGAACTGCGCAGGCTACGACTGGACTTTGAGTTGAAGTAATTCTGTTATGTAACAAGGAGCTTGACCACTCAATGCTTTATATACAATTAACAATATTTTGAATGAGATTCTTTGACGGACTGGCAACCAGTGGAGTTCCCCCAGAAGAGGTGCGGTTGAAGTGAATTTCGACCGACGATAGACAAGTCTTGCACATGCATTTTGGACTCTTTGTAACTTAGCTATCAGAGAATGGACAGCTAGGTCAGAGATCGTCAGTTTGGAAGTATGACAGATATGTAGGCTAACCATCTCATCAACTTGATGGTTATTTAATGGTATGCAATTTTTGTTCATCAGCAGAAAAATCACTTGATTCATGCATGCTCTTTAAGTCAGCTTCTCCACCATCAAAGTCTTATTCTATTTCTTTATTGAAATTTGCCTTTGTCATCGAAGTCAGTTTCAATATTACCCCCCAAAATTGCTGATATCATTAACCTCCGTGGTACGCCCTCGAGACGATTCCGTTTACTATGATCACTGTTATTTTTATGTAAATTATTTGCCGTCTGAGGGAGTTGCTCCCCGAGACATTTGATTTGTTTGTGTATTGTTTTAGTACACCACTAACGAATATACGACCCTTAATAATGTGTGTTGATTATCTATATTAAAGGTACTATGTCCCATTTGTAGGCCAAAACATGAAAAGGTTAAATTCCAACGGCATTTGAAAGAAAATACTAATTCAGAACTTCCCTAAAAAAAAAAAAAAAAGGGGGGGGGGGGGGCTTCATGTCTTTAAGTGGGAAAAAACGACTATTAGTTGACGAATCGACTTAAGAGCTATAGAGCCAGTAAGTAATAGTCTGATTTTCAGACCATTGTACCGAATGGTCGTACTTTTTATACTGCGCAAAGATTCAATCAGTTTAAATTTGGCCATTACAAGACGTGGGTTATTGATGTAGACAAATGCTCATGTACCTTTACAGCTCATTTTATGTATGTTATTACCAAAGAAGAAAAAAAGCCAGTCAGTCTCTTAATAGTGTCTGACAGTGAAGTCCAGCAAGTAAACGGGTTTCCTTGCATAATTTGAATATTAGGACACTGCTAACGTTTAAATTTCACAGATAGGACATACATGACATATTCATAATTCTAAAGAATTAGATGTTTGCTGCAAAAGGGACAAAGTATCTTTAAATCGTTAATATTGATTTCATAATCTTATTGTTTGATAGTGTGATTTATTCCTCGTGAGATGGTCAAGTTAAAAAGTACAACCCCACCCGGGGAGTTCTACAATTGAGTAATTATATCACGAGACTTACATGCCATATAATTCATGGTGATCTGTAGTGAGAGGAGGAAACCGACAGTAGCATAACTGATGTTGAGCTGAACAACGAGTGGAGGAATAAGTACTCCCATCGACTTCATTATCCCTTGTTGTAAAAGATGGTTTGAAAACTTGCCAAGGAGCACCACGTAACGCCATTTCGGTAGAAGATGACTTGTAGTTTTTCTCGACGTCATAAGGCCCGTTAGAATAAAATGACCAGGTCGAACGTTGTGCATGTAATAACAGTCGTCTTGAATAGTGAGCTTCCAAAATGATATCAAAAGAGACGGGGCAATAGATCAGAAGAAAGGTCAAAGATTTCGAAATGAATCGGTATTGTTTGGTTTAGGCACAGGTGAACCAACACAAAAGATCGGCACTATCAGCGTGTCCACACACAAAACAATTTATCCCAAAACTCTATAACGAAACGTCGTATAAAGAATCATCGTAGGCCTATACATTCCAGGGTGTCCACACACAAGAAACGTCGTATACAGAATCATCGTATACATTCCAGGGTGTCCACACACACAAGAAAGTAATCCCGAAACTCTCCAGCGAAACGTCGTATAGATGCGCAGTTTGCTACTGCGGTCATGAAATGGAAGCGGAAATGAGAGGTCAGGTCTCCTTTCACGCCAGGTCACGTTAAGCCCGCCCAGTTATACCGTTCTAGTTCGACTAGTTATACTAGTTACGTCCACACACAATACATTCCGTGATTAGGCGTGATTCTTTATTGAGTTCTAGTTCGAAACGATGCCCAAACCCGCGTTTCGTTATACGACGTATCGTTAGTAAGCGTCCACACACGCAATTTCATCGTATAAATATCCCGAAACGGTATAACTAAATACCCCTAATCACGGAAAGTGTTGTGTGTGGACACGGGGTATATCTTCAAAGTAACTTCATTATTATTATGAGATTACGTGCGCCCGAGCATGAGCGTCCGACCATGCAGCTTAAGTTCGCGAAGCGCTGTGCCTACCTCACAGACGATTAGACTTTGATCATTATCGCTTTGCCCCACTTTTTATAAAGGCAAACAAATCCGAATAAATACTGAAGTTCGAACCCACAACTACAACGTCTTATTACGCTGTTCTTACCGATTTAGCTAACGATGGGATGATCAGGGGCGTCTCTAGGGGGGGGGGGGTGTGACACCCCCACCTGTCAGGATATTGTCGGTAAAATTGCGCTGCCTTCGGGAAAGAGTGAAAAGGGGGAGGGGAAAAAAGAGAGGGAAAGAAAAGAAAAAAAGAAAAGGAAAAGTCAGGAAAGAAAGGAAAGAAAGGAAAAGAAAGAAAAGAAAGAAAAGGAGAAAAGGAAAAAAAGAAGAAAAAAAGGAAACAAAATAAACAGGGAATGAAAGAGAGGAGAGAGAGAGGGAGTAAGAGCCTGAGAGAAGATAGGTGGGAGTAAGAGAGAGATTGGGATGTTGGGTGGAGTCACCACGTCGAAGCTTTCACGTTTCATTAAATTATTAGAGAAAGAAGACGATTCGTTGTACTGCTTTCGACTCTTAATCCTTGTCTGAATTCAGTCCCCCCCCCCCCCCACCCTCTCCCGCGTGAAAGGTTTGGCGTTCAATTAAATTATTAGAGAAAGAAGACGATTTGTTGTACCGACTCTTAATCATTGTCAGAATTTTCAAAAATGTTTCTTTGCCCGATAAAATGTCACAGTTCGTAGGATTTTTTTTTAAATCCCATTATTCTTTTATAATAAATGCTATTCCTCATGCTCTCGCACCTCTCTTCTATCGTTGTTTAAATCTCTTTCATTTGTTTTCCTTTCTCCCTTAACTCTCTCTTTCCCCCCCTTTTTTTCCATCTCTTTATTTTTGTTCTTCTTGCGCCTTTTTTTTTGGGGGGGGGGGGGGGGGGGCAACACGCCTGGCAAGAGGGACCCCATATAATGCACACTGCAAAATTGCGTGCCCCCACCCCTTTCCCGGTAAAAAAAAACACTTTCTTATAATATCATCCCTTTCCTTTTTTTTCCTTCTTATTATTCTCGTTTTCCCCCTTTTCTCTTCTCCGTATTTCCCTCCTTTCTTCCTTTTCTGCCTTTTCTCTCCTCTCTCTCTCTTCCCCTTTCTTCCTTTCCCCCTCCTTTTTTCTCCTCTTCCCTTTTTCTCCTCCCTATTTCCTTCTTCTTTCTCTCTTCCCTTTTCTTTCCTTTTCCCCTCCTTTTTCTTTTCCCCTCCTTTTTCTCCTTTTCTCCCCTTTTCTTTTCCCCTTCCCCCCTTTTTTTTACGGGTGGGCACGTGTCCCCTGAATCCGTCACTGGTATAGTTGTATAGATGTACAGTTTCCTGCGTTCTGATTGGCCGGCTGGATAGACGTATAGTCGTATAGTTGTACGGATAGTGGCATGCTTGGCTCGCCATATACCCCGCCATATTTACCCGGACTAGCTCTTTAATAACACGACCTTACTTTCCTCCGTCTGAACGAAGCTATAGTGTCTACCGACATAAATGGTAACCTGAAAACGAAAGCGAAAAGAAATCTTTTAGACATTGTGTACAGGGGCGGCCGAGCGACTTCCAAAGTGGGGGGGGGGGGGGGGGAACCAAGAAAAAAGGGCACCTACATTTGTACAAAGGGAAATCTCAAAGCGAAAATATACAATTTTTTAGACATTGGTATATACCCCTACATTGTGATTACAATTATCAGGGATGATTTCAATATTTGTTTCATTTTATACATCATACAATTTTCCTTAAGCATCATGCTTTGCAGTTGAGTTTGAATGTCTAAAAAATTACTTGCGAGCCAGCGAGGAAAATTTAAAAAAAAAGAGTGAAGTCGCAGTGCGAAAAATTACATCTTATAAAGAAGAAAAAACCCAATTCTAATGGGGTTATAAGCACATTCTCATAACGGGTGGCTGAAAAGACCTTTGATGAGTAAAATAAGTATATCATCTATAAATCCGTGCGAGCGTAGTGAGCGAGCTTTCGGGGGAAATTGCTCTTAGTCGCTTGAAATTAGGTAGGGCGCGTTTAATTATGAAAGAAAAAGGGGCCACTTATCAGAGGTTAAAATGGGGCACTTCTTACACCCTCAAAAAAGGCACTCACCAGGGATGAAAAAAAAATCAGTCATGAGAACAGGAAATGGGCATTTTGTCGACGGAAAAGGGGTCCCCATCAGATTTTGATAGGGGCATTTATAAGATATTATTGTTAAAAGGGAAATAATCAGAGGTGAAAAGAGGCACTTATCGCATCTGAAAAAAGGCAATGACCAGATATGAAAAGGGGTACTTATGTGAATGAAAATGGGGCACTTGTAATAAAGGGAAATATGCATTAGTTAAAAGAAAATGGGCACCGGTTAGATTTTAAAGGGGCATTTATCAGAGGTGAAGGGGGCACCTATCTGAAGCGAAAAGGAGTAACAAGCTGAACTTCAAATCACCTTTTATAAAGTTGAACATTAATTTTAACCTTAGGCATCGTGATTGTTTATTTTTGGTTCATAATGAACCGAGTCTGCACTTTTAAGTACTATTTCCAACTTGAGTTTTAATCATTGTGTTACTCTATTCTGAATCCAAAGATTTGTGATTAGCTCATTATGGGTAGAATGTGTGCAGTTATTGGGTGCGCATGTAGCATCCACAAGCTAGACCGCTGGTACACCAATCTTTGTGATAGACATGGATGCAACTCATGCAAGTTTGGAAGCTGTATCCGCCAAAGCCCCCTTTCGTGTTATTTCCTTTTCCATCAGAAAGAAAAGATCCTGATGGACGACACAAGTGGGATAAGCTGGTAATTCGTAAAACTGATAGTGGCCATAATTGGCAGCCGACCTACCAAGACAGAACATATTCAGAACACTTCAAAGAGGGGGAACCAACGGCAGCACTAGTGGCCAGACCCTACCGAGAAGCTAGGTTATAGTTCAGATCGTTCTTATGCTAAATCACATTCCAAGAAAGAGAAGTTGCAAAAATAAAATGGAAAAACTACAAGCGTATAATGGATACGGCAGATCTTGTTTAAACTCTGCCGGAGGAAGTTCCAGAAAGCATTAATCTTTTAGAAGATTCACAAGTTCAACCAGAATCAGAAGACAACTTAGAGTACCACACTTGCTGTTCCGAATATGCCACTTCTTGTAAGGATAAACTTAGATATAGATGAGCTAAAACAGAAGAACTATTTTCTACATCAAAAACTGTAAGCAACCAAGTTGAAGAAAAGCAAAAATAACTTTGTGACATCAATAGTAACTATTTTCATCTTTACCTGAGCTGAACTTTACCTCTAACTGCTATCTGCCCAATAGACCAAGAGCATTAGGTCAAAATAGGCTTAAACCTGGAAATTTTTGGTAACAAGCTGATTTTTTCAGGATAGCTCCAGGAATATGTCTAGAATAACATACTAAAAGTCCTCGTATATCCTCCTTGAGCGTTTTCCGTAATCCAAGATGGCGTCCAAAATGGCCGCCATTTCCTGAATTTCTTATAACTTTGCAACTAGATAACCCAAATACAAAATTTAAATGTCTAAATATATGTTTTTTAGCATAAGGAACTCAATAAAATACTTGTTGATAAATTTTGAAACACACAAGTAGCTATAAACCACTTTAGCCCTTCCCGAAATCCAATATGGCGCCCAAAATTGCTGCCATTTCCTGAATTTCTTATAAATGTGCAACTAGATAACCCAAATACCAAATTTAAATGTCTAAATATATGTTTTTCAGCATAAGCAACTCAACCAAATACTTATCAAAATTTTGAAAGACACAAGTAGCAGTAAAACCACTTGAGCCCTTTCCGAAATCCAAAATGGCGTCCAAAATGGCCATTATTTCGAATTTATCTCACTGTATTAAGGTAGATACGTTATGAATACAATCAAATGTCTATACTAGAAAAGCACTATTGTAATACATATCAGTACAAATAAACCTTTCATTAAATAATTAAATATTTCTTATACATAACGTATACACACCCACCCACCCACCCACCCACACACACATGCACACATTATGACTGCTTCCATCAGACTGACAGTGTGCAAACCGTGAAGAGTACTCAACGTTAGATGGAACTGAAAATGGAGACACATTAGTACCAATTACTGTCGCAAAGGCAAAAGTCACAAGGTTTCAAACAGGAAATGCACCTCAATTGCACATGCCATGTCATCTCTGCTAGTAGACCAGGTCATTTCTGCTCGTAGACCAGGTCATTTCTGTCGCCAATATTGTTGGAATGGCTTCGTATAAACACCGGAAGTGTGGCTCACGTGAACAGATAGACATCTTGAGCTGAGCAACATTAGCTTTGTCCTTCATGGATTGGTTTCATGAAAGTGGCCATGCAGAGTGACCAGTACGAGAATTGAAACTCTGCCCTTCATAAATTTAGACCCCTCAAATCCGAGTACCATCTACACGGCACTATACTTTGCACAGTCACAATGTGAAAAACATATAACTTAAGAATATGTGCAGTAACATTTAACCAGCCCTCGTACATCAAGGCAGCAGAGATTGTAGCTTCTTCTCAAGACCTAGGAAAAGTAATCGTCCGTTTTGGTGGATTTCACCTCCTCATGTCATATCTCGGCAGCATATAGTCCACGTCATGGGCAGAAGTATGCTCGTAGAGCTATGGAAGACAGTGTACGCCAAAGGGTCTGTCATACATATGCAATCTGGTCATGCATTTCCCCTGATGGGTAAACCTGGCGTCTTAGACAGCATAGATAAGGACCACTTAGCGAATCTGTATGGTGCACTCCTCAACCAGGACAAGAAGGTGACTGCTGTACCTGAGAAGAGTGTGTCAAACAGTTAAAGTCAGATCATTTCACAACTCATTGAACGGGCAGCAGGGAACAGTAGGACAGGGAAACTTTGGTTGCAGTAAATCCGACATTTATGTGTCTCTTCTGCAATGTTTCATTCCAGCTGAAAGGACAGGGGACTGGAAGCTCCATCTCAGCTGTGTGAGGGAAATGATACAACATTTCCATGATGCAGGACATCTTCCCTAGTTCAAATATGCCAGGTTGTTTTTTACAACAGATGGAAGCTCTAAAGCAAACCATGCAAGGAAATGAATATACACACTTCGCAGAAATGGGATACTTCACCATCCGCCGTGTGGATTCATTCTGGGGTGGAAACTTCTCTGATCAGACCATTGAAAAGTTCCTGATGCGGCAGCTGAAAACATTTAGAGAAATGACTCGTGGACGTGGAATCACAGAGAGTACATTGGCTATTAAAGTGGGTTCATGCACTTCCTCACTGTGTTCCTACCTGTGCTGAACTGGAACAGTTCACCGGAGTACACACTGGTACACCAGAGCAGCATAAAGACATACAGCAAAGTACCAGGTCAAGAGACAATAAAGAAAGATATATCTTTGTTGGATGGCTGCAGGCACATCACCATTTGCTTGATACGAAACTAATTGCCTGGTCCTGGCATCGTCGCTGGCTTATCTGTTAATTGTGATTAACCTGTACAAATCGGCCTAGTAGCGGCATCCGAAACGAATGCATGGTAGGAAGTTTACAGAATTCAAGCTACGTACGTCGTAAGGACAAGGTGAAGACCATTGGTGCCAAGAGTAAGAGAGTGAAAATCAGGGGACAAAGCACATAAGTCAACCCAACACTACTGTTCAACAGAATAACATGTGTCCTGAATAACAACACTGAGATGGAATCGGTCTTTGCTTATGAACATATTCCCACGCACTTTCCCTTTCAAGGTGGGGTGATGCGGAAGCCAAAGAGTTCTCTGGGTCTCCTGCTGAATTCGTTCTCCAAGCAATCCAACGTGCCAGAAATGGTCTCTTTGTTTCAGATGGTGGTCGCCTACAGCACCCTTAAGCATTATGGAGCTCATTTGACGGTGGTGTTCGATGGATATGGAAGTGCAACTTCGACAAAGGTAGCTGAGCAGAGACGAATAGCCCAAAGATGTACCTCTTTACTTGATGATAATATATTATATGCCAACAAGCACAACCCAAAACAGCTTTCCTTGCCAACAGTAACAATAAGATGAGACTTATACAAACTCTACGTGACAAAATACGTACCGGTATCAAGCAGACAGAAGCGGATGCCACTAACCTGATTGTCTCTACAGCACAAGCAGTAGCAGAGTCAGAACTGGTCATGCTAGTTGCTCCGGCAACCACTTCCACAGATATGCACATGCTATGCCGCAGAATCCTGTCACGGTCTTCAACATTCATGAAATTCAGCATGCCATAGGGGACACTAGAAATTGCCTGATGTTTCTTTAAGCTGTGACAGGGTGTGATACGGTCTCTGCAATCTACCGTCAGGGCAGTCGTAAAACTTTCAATATGGTCCACAAGAAACTTGACTATGGCTTGCTTGATACATTCGCAGTGGAAGCACCCATGACGAGGTAAAAAAGGAGCCGGGAAAGCCTTTATGGGGCCAGCAGTTCTTGATGACTACCGTAACACTGCATACAATTAAACGGGCAATTGGTCGCAGTTCTCTGAGTTCATCCTTTCAGTACTTCCAACTAGTAATGCAGCAAAGCAACATCCATACCGCACCTCTTACAGTCTATGTATAAAAAGCTTTAGCGATCTTGGTACTAATGTGTCTACATTTTGTACTCTTCACGGTTGCATACTGTCAGTCTGATATCGTTGAGGATGATGGAAGCAGCCATATGTGTATGTGGGTGTGTGTGTGTGTGTACTTTATGCATAAGAAGTATTTTTTAATTAAAAGATTGTTGTACTGATATGTATTTCAATGGTGCTTTTCTAGTCTAGACATTTGATTATATTCATTACGTATCTACTTACAATGAGATAAATTTGGAAATAATGGCCATTTTGGGTGCCATTTTGGATTTCGGGAAGGGCTCAAGTGGTTTTACTGCTACTTGTGTCTTTCAAAATTTGTTAATAACTATTTGGTTGAGTTCCTTATGCTGGAAAACATATGTTTAGACATTTAAATTTGGTATTTGGGTTATCTAGTTGCAAAGATAGAAGAAATAAAGGAAATGGCGGCAATTTTGGGCGCCATTTTGGATTTCGAAAAGGGCTAAAAGTGGTTTATAGCTACTTGTGTGTTTAAGAATTTATCAACATGTATTTTATTGAGTTCCTTATGCTAAAAAACATATATTTAGACATTTAAATTTTGTATTTGGGTTATCTAGTTGCAAAGCTATAGGAAATTCAGGACACGGCGGCCATTTTGGACGCCATCTTGGATTGCGGAAAACGCTCAAAGAGGATTTATGAGGACTTTTAGTATGTTAATCTAGACATATTCCTGGACCTATCCTGAAAAAATCAGCTTGTTACCAAAAATTTCCATGTTAAAACTAATGCTCTTGGCCTACAAGTTGTATTGCTGTAATTATCATAATGAACATCTGACGTATCAATCACCATTCTCTCATTGTGTCATTCTTCCATTCGCACACATTAAGGGTGCGTTTAATCGACACTTTTTCACCCTAGAATCACGGTTTCTAAAGACGTTTAGTTCAAAACGCAATGCGTTCAAGCGATTTTTTCGTCGGTCGTAAAAATAAACGTGTTTGAAAACACAAACATGAAACGCCGAAAAAGATGCGTTTTGTATCATGATTCAAAAGAATCACGGTCGCTAAAATTCGATTGAACGGACGGAGTTCTCAATCATGATTGTATGACGAAGCCTCTTCCGGTTTGGGAAAAACCGCGCGCCCGCTTTGCATGCAATTTGCGTTCACTATACCATCGTGGCCTGTTCCGTTATGTTATTCCTTGTTTTTCCTTCTATCATTTTCTCTTTCTGTCTTTCCTTATGTTATTCTTTGTTTCTTCCTTCTATTCTTATGTTATTCTTCTTTTTTTTTCCTTCTATCACCTTTTCTTATGTTATTCTTTGTTTTTATCATTCTATCATTTGCTCTTTCTGTCTTTCCTTATGTTATTCTTTGTTTCTTCCTTCTAGTCTTATGTTATTCTTTGTTTTTTCCTTCTATCACCTTTTCTTATGTAATTCTTTGTTTTAAGCATTCTATCAATTTCTCTTTCTGTCTTTCCTTATGTTATTCTTTGTTTCTTCCTTCTATCATCTTCTCTTATGTTATTCTTTGTTTTTATAATTCTATCACTTTCTCTTATGTTATTCTTTGTTTTAATCATTCTGTTACTTTCTTTTTCTATCTTTCCTTATGTTATTCTTTGATTCTTCCTTCTTTCACCTTCTCTTATGTTATTCTTTGTTTTAATCATTCTATCACTTTCTCTTTCTGTCTTTCCTTATGTTATTCTTTGTTTCTTCCTTCTATTTTTATGTTATTCTTTGTTTTTTCCTTCTATTTCCTTCTCTTTTGTTATTCTTTGTTTCTTCCTTCTATTCTTATGTTATTCTTTGTTTTTTCCTTCTATTACCTTCTCTTTTGTTATTCTTTGTTTCTTCCTTCTATTCTTATGTTATTCTTTGTTTTTTCCTTCTATTACCTTCTCTTTTGTTATTCTTTGTTTCTTCCTTCTATTTTTATGTTATTCTTTGTTTTTTCCTTCTATTTCCTTCTCTTTTGTTATTCTTTGTTTCTTCCTTCTATTCTTATGTTATTCTTTGTTTTTTCCTTCTATTACCTTCTCTTTTGTTATTCTTTGTTTCTTCCTTCTATTCTTATGTAATGCCTTGTTTTTTCCTTCTATCACCTTTTATGTAATTCTTTGTTTTAAGCATTCTATCACTCTCTCTTTCTGTCTTTCTGTCTTTCCTTATGTTATTCTTCGATTCTTCCTTCTTTCACTTTCTCTTATGTTATTCTTTGTTTTAATCATTCTATCGACTTTATCTTTCTGTCTTTCCTTATGTTATTCTGTGTATCTTCCTTCTATCACCTTCTCATTCTTTGTCTTATTATTGCGATCTATGCTCAAAACAGCAGTCGACAGTCGGCCGTAAACAATTCCAGAAAGCGCGCGCCGAAGTTCCTGGGCCATACTGCGCAGTGTGATGCGCAGTGGTTTGGCTCGCAATGAGCTAGAATCAGCGTTGATGAAAAATCGCTTGAACGCAAACCGCAGTGACCTTGCTTTTTGTAACGGCGTTTTGAATTGTGATTTATGTTTGTGATTCTAGCTTCGAAAATTCGATTGAACGCACCCTTATTTACACGTATATATTACTTGATTAATATAAATGTATTTTTTTTAATGAAATAAATGTAAACACCATTAAAATATACGAACCAGGGATCAATGCAAAATTGGTGTATCCTGTATGATTTTTCTTTCTTCATATATATTTGCATGACAGTTGACAGTTCACCGCTGTTCCATAACATTTGAATGTATCCCAGGTTGATAATAATAAGTACTAGAACATTATTATAAGGTTCTTACACAGTCAAAGTCGACCTTTCATAAGTCGAATAATCGCTCAAGTTCAAGCAATAAGTTTAATACAATAAAACCAGGTTATTTGTTACTGATATAAACATTTATAATTTTAATTCTTAGCTCAAAATTTAAAGTTAATACGTATTAATGCAATTATAAACAGATTTTTTGTAAAGAAGCTCAATATATGAATTCAGGTTATTTCATTGTTAAACATGTCTATTTGGGATTTGGGATTGTATGAAATTGACTAAGATGTATTTTAAAGCATATTTACAACATTAATATGAACATGCAAAAATTATTGATATTGTTTGTAACTTGTGATTATAGTATGTATTTTTATGCAATACATGAATGTAAACTGTTAAAAAAGATACTAAATGAAAATGAAAAGAGGTGGGAGAAAGATCAAATATTAAAAATGATAAATTACTATGAATCACGTTTAATTCTCGACTGTCTTTTGCTGTCGACAAAAGTTTTTGGATGTGCAATATGGATGTGCATCTATGACTTGACTGTTTATAATTAGACTGAGGGGTAGGCAGAAGTCTGCGTGACGGGTGCTAACTCTGGTGACAGTATAGAACAGAAAACCAAGGGCAACAAGGTCATCTTTCCGTCCTGAAACTTTCAGTTTCCGTTGCCTTCAAAAGTCTTCAGACGTGGAACGGTCCACAAAAGTATATCATCTATCAAAGGAGCCTCCTCAATCCATTTCAATAACTCTTGTAGGAATTTTCGATGAATAAAAAGATAGAAAGCACGGCGAACAGTCGGTAAAACATAACGGTGAAGGACGAACGCACGCACACATTTTCATGTAGCCCTATATACATTACGCAGAGCGTGCGAGTGAACGGGCGAGCAAGTTTTGGAGATAATATGTTCATTTAATGTTCGCTTAATTCAGAGTAATGCATAGTGAGATTTGGTAAAGTGATTCATGAAAATTTTCCGGAGTCAGAGATAGGGGTGATGTACATGCTAAAAAGAATCGGACCCTTGCGGTATACTCCGTAATCTGCAAACCATGGCTCAGACAGTTCCAAAGCTTTGTTTACCCTGGATAACCAGCCAGTGAGATATGAACTCATCCCTTGAAGGGCTTTAATATGAGAAAATGCGACTCTGCGTCACTGCGTGGTTAAATGATATGAAATAATCAACCGTATCAAAAGCTGGGCTCAGGTCTAGCAAGACAAGAAAAACAGATTTCCAATTACCACAAAATTATTATGCTGACTGCCTCGGATTATTACTTATCATCCGTCAAATGATCTGTGCGTTGATTAGCTACAGCCTGTACCCTTTTCTATCAATTTAGCTACAAGTCATGTGAAAAATTACTCACTAGTCTATAGTTACGTAATGTACATAACCATCATAATTTGCGGTTGCGTGTGATGGTCTGAAGATTCATTCATAGTGAGCGAGCGAGCAAATGATTATGAGTTATATTGCGACCAATTAGATCTTATCAAGAGGAACCAACCCATCCTATTCAAGTATAACGCATAATCTTATAATGCAAAAATGATTAAGGTTAAATAATTATATAAACTATAATGCAAACGAGCCAACTTTTCGGGAAATTAGAGGGAGAAAAAAATTGCTCTCAGTTGCTTTGAATTGGTGGAACATGTTATAAAGACTATGAAAAATATGTTGTTAGCGTTGAGCGGAGGGTTGATAAAAACATCTTGTTGTGAGCACACTCATTTTTATTTTTTGCCTATTTGCCCCCGGAAATTTGAAAATCGTGCCGGTCGATAATTATTTATTTATTTTTTTTTTTTTAAATTTTTTACTAAACACCCCCCTCCCTTGAGCAAAAAAGAAAAAAGGTAATTTTCTCATCACAATTTTTTTTTTGGCCAGGATTCGCGCCTGTTGTAAAAACAAATTTATTTCTGATATTGTGTACCTGTTTGAATATAATAAGCAGGCGCGGATCTACGGGGGGGGGGGTTTAGGGGGTTTAAACCCCCCCCTTGGGAGGCCCCCCCCCCCCCAAAAAAAAAAAGGGAAAAAAAGAGAAAAAAAAGAAAAAAAAGAAAGAAAAAAGAACGCACGCTGGAGAGAAACCCTTTCAAGTGCAAATATTGTGAGAAGATATTCAACTCATCTGGTAACTTAACCAAACACATGATAACTCTGGATATAACTGTGTATTTAACTGTTACTTGATTTAAAAAGACGTTATCATGCACTGCTTTTTATGGTCTCCATTGTGTTAATAGATGCCAGGAAAACATCACTTACGGGGTTCAAATAAACACCCCAAAAAAAAATCGGCTCGCCGCTTCGCGGCTCGTGGACGATGCTCCGCATCGTCATTATTTTATTTAACTGTTACTTGATTTAAAAAGACGTTATCATGCACTGCTTTTTATGGTCTCCATTGTGTTAATAGATGCCAGGAAAACATCACTTACGGGGTTCAAATAAACACCCACAAAAAAATCGGCTCGCCGCTTCGCGGCTCGTGGACGATGCTCCGCATCGTCATTATTTTGGTCAAACCCCCCCCTTAGCAAAAAGCTAGATCCGCCCCTGATAAGAACCAGATTGACTTTATCTTGGTGTACCAAGATGACTTAAAGAGCGTCAAAATTAGTAGGTCGTTCTGCTCTGCTGACATTGGGTCAGATCACAAACTCGTATAAGCCAATGTACAGTTTCAGCCACCAAAAGCTAGAAGAATAAAGAGCGTACAGAAGTCATATGATGTGGGCAGGTTAAAAAAAAAAATCTGTTGCTGAAGAATTCCAAGCCCGAATTGGTGGAGCGTTTGAACCATTGCTGCTGCTGGAAGATACAGACATAGATGAGCTCTGGCTGAAGTTCATGAATGCAACCAATGAGATTACCAAGCAAGTTGTTGGCATCAGGAGAGGGAAACAAGTGAAACATCTCCCAGAACATGTGAGAGATGCTTGTGAACTCAGAAGGAAGGCTAGGGTAACTAAACTGAACTACTTTCATAATAGTCATAATATTATGAAGTGTATCGGCGCCTTAACAAGAAAGTTAAATATGAAGTCAAAAAGTGGAAGAGGGAGACTCTCAAGAAAGAAGTAGAGGAAATGGAGGCAGAACAGGCACGAAATGACAGCCATGAGCTATCTAGGAAAGTAAGAAAACTAGCTGGTGAGAAGGAGAAGATGCAGCCTGCAGCCAAGAACAAAGAGGGGGTTCTCAAGACTCAAATTGGTGGAAGTCTGTGGTAAATGGGGAATGAAAATCAACACAGCTAAATGCAGAATCATGACAAACGATGATGAGGAGATTTGGAAGTGTAGTCCCCCTCGGTTACCAAGGATGTCAAGAGACGCACAAATCTAGCTTCCTGGCAGTTTGGCAGACTGAGAAACAATATATGGACCAACCAAGATATTTCAAGAGCCCTGAAGGTCAGGATTTATAAAGCCCTCATTCGTCCTATAGCCACCTACGGGTCAGAGACTTGGACGCTAAGGAAAACTGACCAGGATAAACTGGAAACCTTTGAGATGAGATGTCTGCGGACAATAGCAGGAGTCCATCTTCTAGATAAAATTAGAAGCGTAGACATCAGAAAGTCATTGAAAATCTCCAAGACAATAAATGAAGAAATATCAACCGCCGTCTGAAATGGTTTGGACATGTGGTACGTATGCCACATGAACGCCTACCAATTCAAGTCCACACCAATGACTTTACTGTGCCAGGACGTCCTCCCTTGAGGTGGAAAGACCAAATTCGCCAAGACTCTGGATTAAGCCTGGATGCTGCCCAACACCAAGCCCAGGACAGAATTGAATGGAGGCAGACCACCCGTAGGAGCGCAAGGGTACACTCCGTCCTGTGCACTTAAGTCAAGTCAGTCAAATAAATAAATAAATTAGGAAATATTAGGTAAAAAGGGGCAATATACCAAAGGGCAATCGACAGAAAAAAGGGACATTTGATAATAAGGGGACCTTATTTTATATAAAATGGGCACTAAATCATCACATTTGAAAATGGGCACTTTATTAGAGGGGAAAAGGGGTATTTATAAGAAGAGGAAATTGCATTTATTAGAAAGGGAAATGGGTCATTTGTCAGGAGGGAAAATTATTAGAAAGGAAAAGGAAAGCATCTCAAAGTAAAAGAGGTTACTTATCGTAGATAAAAAAGGGGCACTTATGGGAAAAGTGAAGAGGCACTTATTGCAAAGAAAATAGGGTATTTATGAGAACAAGAAGGGGCACTTATTATAAAGGAAAAGAAGCATCACAAGGGAAAAGGGCACTTATCAGAGGTGAAAAGGAGCACCTATAAGAATTGGTAGGCAGGTGTATGTGTGTGTGTGTCTGTGTGTGGAGGGGGGGGGGGGGTGGTATCGCGATTTTGTTTAAACACTTACTTTGTCATCTAGATAATGTTGAGAAGCAATCTTGTTTTCTTCGGCCTCCTTTCTTTACAGCGCTGTGATAAAAGTGATCGAAAAGATCTCTTTTTGAGACAAGGAAACGATTTATACCACAAATTCTTTCCCCAAAATTAGGGTGAAGGAGATGTTGTTGTTTGTTAATGGTCAACTTGCGTTTCAACAGATCACGTCTGATTTGCGATTTTTCAGTAGCATTACGAACAAGGGATCATTTAACTTGAGATATCTGTCCATACTCCTCGGTAATATCACCCGCAATAAGAAACTGTGGATCTAAAGGGGAAGAACAATAATTTTTCTTTCTTTTTTGCCCCCCGAAATTTGAAAATCGTCCAATATTTCGCTCAGTGGGGGGTTTAACCCCCAAAACACCACCACCCCCTGTGTACGCGCCTGGTGACTTCACTGTTTCTAGTATGTTGTGCTACTACATAGGCAACAGGACTACTGACCAATTTAAGAATCAAACCAATGGCGTCAAGCATGGCTACCTCCCCCGGCCGCCCCCCCCCCCTCAGAGGTCGGAATGACCGCATGCGTGTTGCCAAAATGTCCGGTAAAAGGGTACTTTTCGTGCGACAAAGTCCGGCCCGAGAATTGTTAAAAAAAAGGGGTGTATTTGACTTTTCACCCGGAGATTTCTTTAAAAAGGGGGTGTTTTTTTTTCTTTTTTTTTCTCTCATCTCTTTGGACTCCTGAGAAATTATTCCGAATTTAGGGGGGTAAATTGAGCATTTTTCCTGATTTAGGGGGGTCTCCAAGGCAGGAAAAGCCCGCGAAATGCCTGCGAAAGGGGGTGTTCGGAAATATTGGCAGTCCTCAGATAGGGGGTGCTTTCAAAAAGAGGGAACGAGCATATGCGTACCCTAAATAACATTGAGTGGGGGGGGGGGGGGGCGGGCTACCTCCATTGTTATGTCAAGGAACATTCATGAATCAAAAGGAAGAATGGCATGGGTGGGTGACATTGAATGAGTCAACTGCAATGAGTAAAGCACATTTTAATTTGATTACATTTTTCGAAAAATCAGAAAGCAAAATAGCAAAAGACAAATAGCGGTTCTCTTTAATAGTTCTCATTTTAATTCATGATATATGTGATTTTAATAGAAAACAATATTGAATTACAAATCAACATTCAGAGTATGTAAGATTTACATTAAAAATATTTTTTTCAGTATAATTGAAAGTTAATCATATTACATTGAATCAATATCTCATATGATTATGGAATGCATCATTCAAGGAAATTTACAAGACATACAAAGATTTCATAAAATATAGAATATTTAGAAGTTTATGTATCAAAGGTGTTGGGAGGACTGGCATGTCTATATCATTGAAAAATATCTCAATTCGTATCTCTATTGGATGGACTGTAGCAATATCAATCTAAAAGTATTTGTTTTGGTAATCTGACAACAGACAGAAAAAGAGTGGCATATCACCTTTGAAAGACGTTTTTTTATTGAAAAAGAGTTAAAATCCTGCCGTTGAAATCTATTTTCAAAATTATAGAATAGTACATGTATACACTGTCTTGAGAGGTTCCGGTTAAAACTATGCGCAAGAGGTGACTCCAATGCATCAACAATTTATTGGTTTTTTATTGGTTGAGAGCTCGTCACGTGACCAGAATATTTCAACTATTTCAAGGTTGCTCTGAAAAAGTACTACCGGTATATGAAAGTACTATTTGGGAGTACTATTTGGGAGTTGAAAAAAAAAAAATTGAATTGATTTTTTTTCTTCAAATCTTAATTCAATGAAAATTACATCAAAATATCTTTAATTTTTTAAAGATAAAAATTGATATAAGATAATTTTTTTTTTTTTTTTTTTTTTAAATTCTAAGTTTTATTTTTTTTCTCCCAAAATGGTATTTTTTTGTATTTAATTTTTTTAAAATAAATTGTTGATGCAGGATATAAACAAAATAGTACGGAAGCAACAAGAATTATATCTAAATGCTTTAAATTTCTGCACTGAGATATTTATCATGTTCTACATGTACACAATCAAATAAAACACATTTTTAGTTTGGACATAACATGGACAAATTTAGGCATCCAAAATATAAGTTAAATTGCAAGGATTCAACTATATCCTCACCAATGTTAATTAAAGCCTAGTTCCTATATGATGTGGTATACTGTATAATAAGGGTCATGGCAAAAATAAAAATAAAATGCTAAAAGTATACTGCACCTCACATTTCAATATCTTATAACACAAAGATAAGTGAGCTGTTGTGCACAGCAGGTCTTCCCATTCCCCTCTTGCCATCGTTTGATACGAGACAAAATAAAGGTTAAGCAGTTTATTGCATCATATGCAAATCAGTTTTCGAAATAATCTTACATTTATTTGCTAGGCAAGATCACACCCTCAACTTTCCGTGAAGACCAGCCTAGTTGTTCATTCTGAGAGATGAACATTACTTGACAGCTTTGGTTTGAATCTCATCAAATCTACTCCCTGGCGTACGATAATGAGTGCTGAATTCAAGCAGAGCTTCGTCTTCTACAATCCTAGGAGCGATGATCTCATCTTGACGCATTCGATCAATCCACTGCTTCAACAAGACAAAGGAGTCTAACCCGCCATCACCAAGACTTCTCGAAGACGGGATGCGGTATATGAACGGCCAGATTGAAAAGTCAACCATACCGGGTGATGATCCTAAACAAGACAACAGTGCATATACAATGGTATGAGTTGAAATGTTCATGTTCCAACGGCTTGCGGTATAATTTGTCAACGCTTCCCTGAATTCAATTCATTATATTACAACATATTCAATGCAACAGCCTCCATGGTCAATGAAAGTAGTCAATAATCAGACGGAGGCAGGTTACCCTGGGGCAAAGGTCGTGTTAAGAGCTAGTCGGGGTAAATATGATGAGGTAGGTGTAAAGGTCGGAGTGGTGACCGTCTGAACGATGATCTAGTTAGCTGCGCCTACCTTTACCCCGACCTATGTACTCCTGATTTTTTCCAGGAATAACTCGCTAACACGACTAGAGGGTAACGTAAGTTGACCGTGTGGATGCTCCCACTCACACCCGGGAGTATATGTGACCTTTCACGAGCCATCTATACACAGAGTTTGGCCAACTAGGTTTCGCTGGGTCACAACATGGCGTACATTCTTTTGTTTTGTGTTTGCCCAACAAAGCAATAGTCGCCGTACTGTGTCCAACTCGAACGGGGTTGGCCAAACTCTGTGTATAGATGTGTATAGATGACTCAGCGTAAGTTATGCTACGGTCACAAAGGTTCGTACGAACCATAATTTCTTACGAATCTCCCTGTTTTTCCATTGTCTTCCCGAATTTCCATTGTCTGAAAATCGTTCGTATGGCGTTCGTAGCAGTTCGTAATGGCTTTTGTGACCGAGGCTTTACGCTGATCGGTGGAAGGTCGTGTTAACTAAATCGTGGCAAGTTGGTCCGAGTAAGAGCGTGTGGACAACTATTGCTGTAAGTGAAATATACATGAGTTATTTACTGATGCAGGGATTAACTTACGCCGACTAACAAAACCCCGTCTTAACAAGACTATTGTATACTACTGGAACTTTTTATTTACATGCATACACACTCAAAATACCCAGTAAAACAAATAACCATGTGACAGGCAAAAAAAAAAAGAGGAAGCAAAATTGTCATAATATCGGCAATATATATATAACTGAATAGTAATTAAACTGAGAGAATGAATTCAAACCAAAATATAGCTTACCAGAGAAGAAGGGTGTTCCTCTTTTCTTTAGCTCTTGTTCCACCCATTCAACCTGCTTGAGGGCAGCAGACCTTAGCTCCTCGTTTGCTCCCTTCTGTTTAGCCGATTGATAGAAAGCTGAAATGTACTGAAAAAAATTGGGGGTACAGTAACTATATGGAAGTTCGCTCTGCGTTATACATCTTATTGAAAAAGAATGATGGCCAATTACAACACAATAACAAAATGACGATGAATCAAATTACTAGTTGCTTTCTGTAAATACTGAAGTAATACATGTACTTATCGTTGTTGTTGTTTTTATTTCCGTATAATAAAATCAGATAATATACATACAAAGTATAAATCATACAGAGAGAAAAAAAGGACCCATTTTCAGCTGCAACTATATTGTTGCTGCTGGTCTGCCATGGGGCCAGTTGATAAAATATAGAACATATAAATATTATTAGAAATGAACAGAATAAATAATTACAAAGTATCAGCCCAAAACATAATATAAGTCATTAAAAAAATACATATATACATACAGAAAGAGGTACATCAATAGGCTTATCTTCTCGATAAATACTGTGACTCATAGAGTAGTTCATTTTTGTAGTTATTATGGTGCCAAGATATATTATGTATTACTATAAATGTAAATTTTCTTCTTGATATTATTATGTGTCTAACTGAATATTTTCAGATTGTCAACCTCTTATTCCCTCCCCCTGTTGTATTGTGCCCGTTGTGTGCTGTGCCTATTGTCGATGTGCTGTAGTCTTCTATTATTTCTCACATTTTCCCTTTTCTCCCGTCTTGTCTAGTCTCGTCTCTCGTTTTGTTGTTGTTGTTGTTGTTGTGTGTGTGTGTGTGTGTACACTTCTTGTTTTTTTTATACCCCCTTTTCCCTATTTGTATTCTTAGGTAGTCACTAATATCTATTCATCCGGTTTATCCGGCTCAGAGGGGACCCTAATAATTACAAGCTCTGCTTTTACCAGGGTCTCCTCGTCTTTCTTTTAGTTAACTTTGTTTTTATCATTGCCATAATTTGTTATTTTGCATTGTAAATGTGTAATGATCCAATGTTATGCTCTATATGTCATTTGAAAGAAAGACGAATAAATATCTTATCTTATCTTATCTTATCTAATTATAGAATGTTTAAGTTAGCCTTAAAGGTGGCAAAAGTGGGTAGTTGACGCAAATCAGGGATAATTTACTATATTGAAAAGAAGCTTTGTACACTAAAGTTCTTTTACAATAGTTCGGGTAAATATTCATAATTATGTGGCAGAGACTTAAACTGATTTTAATTTTCACATTGTGGGGGATAAACTTTGAGTAATATTGGATATTAGATAGGATCCAAAATGTATAAGATGATAACTTAAAAATGCCGTTTGCCAGGTAAGCATCTTATTCATGAAACCAGGGATCTGCTGATAAAGAGATGCTAATCTTAAATTAAACTTACCTTTCCAAATCTCTGAATGAAAAGTTTATCCCTGCTTCTGAGGTACGGATCCGATGGGAACATTGGTGCAGTGTCGGGGTAAACCTCGTCTAGGTACTCACAGGTGACAATAGATTCCTGGATCAGCTTGTCATCCTGTTCCAGAGTTGGGACCACGCCATCTGGGTTCTTGTCGAAGTACCACTCTGGCTTCTGGAATGTGTTCACATTTATTAACTCATAGCTATGAGGAGAGATAAAGCGAGAGAGAGAGAGAGAGAGAGAGATAGAGTGAGAGAGAAGAAAGAGGGTGTGTGAGGGGATGGGGGAGGGGGGAGTAGAGAAATCCATGGATCAGTGTACCCAAAACAAATGCAATGTTGAGGTTTGAACGCTATGACCCTTGAATCTCCATGCAGTCAAGTGATGAAAGGACATATCTATACAAATAATGCAAATTATAATAATAATAATATTCAGCTTTTATATAGCGCTTAATACAAGTCATCTCGGACGTCTCTAAGCGTTTTACAGATATCCTTGAATTACCTAAAAATCACACTGGAAAACCCTTCTACAGCATATACCAAACACACACATACACACTCACACGCACACACAAAATAAAATTGAGTGATTTTCATCATTCAGCAATATTCACAATTATGTCAAAACATGTACTACATAATATACATGTAACATTGGAAACTTCCCCAAATGAGTTTTTATGATCCTGTATGTATATTTGTAATGATACAATGCTTTACAGTACCATTTTGTCAATTCAACCTAGGTGACATTATACCTTAATATAACCATGAATTTTAAGCTTAAAGCAAAATACTTACTCAATACCCTTTGCTGCTAAGACCAATCTCGTCCTCTCAGCGAAAGGACAGAATGCCATAGTGTAGAGACGAAGAACCCCTGGTTTAAGGGGTGGCAAAGCCTCTCCTGAAAAACATTTAAAAATGAATAATAATAATAGCTAGTTCTTATATATATATATATAGCGCTTTTCAGGATCGAAGGCCCTCTCAAAGCGCTTTACATATATATTAGTATTACCCCGGTCATCGGATTCAGCCTTACCCGCGCACAATGTATGCACATTCTCCACTCCCTGGGGAGCATTCCAGCCAGGCGTCATTTTTACAACCGCACACTTGCTAATCTTAGCTTTCGCATCCTACCGGGTACCCATTTAACACCTGGGTGGAGAGTGGCACATGCAGATCAATGTCTTGCCAAAGGACATTAGTGCCGCGGTGGGACTTCAACCGCAGACCTTGTGATCCACAGTCCGGTGACATATCCACTCGTCCACGACACCATTAATGACAATCATTTCAACACTTCCAATCACAATATTTGATATCTTTAATGGTTATGAGATGATAACCTCTGCAAATAATTAACGTCTTTTGCACAAATCATTGTTGACATGGGGGTTTTATTGTTTTACCTTTGTTTAAAAAAGGTCTTGAAATTTCATATCATTGCATATTGGTAAACAAGGAATTCACATTGTCTCTCTTGAAAAGGTTGATAACTCCGATAATAAGGGAGTCTGCAATTGATTGAAGTATTGCATTATCCTAGCAACATAATTCTTATCATGCATTGTTGTCAATATCAATATCATGATCATAAAAAAAAAAAGTATTTCTATTGTGAGTGGTAATAGTTTGAATAATTATTTTCCTGTTTAAGCCACGTAGCTATTAGCTACACCCATAATTACAACATGTTTAAATCATTTCTGAAGTCTAAACCTGTATGTTGAAAGCTAAATTGCTTTAATTCACTTGCAAGACTTATAATAATAATATAAATATAAGGTACTTGCAATAATACTATGTAACCTGAGAAATTGACCGCCCATTAATCTAAAAACTAAATTACATAACGTAGATAATAGATCATCCAATATGATTCATATAAAACATTATCCATGTAGGCCTATATCAAATCATAATAGCATAAACCTTTTGAGAACTTAAATGAAAATCAAACTTTAGTGGCAAATTGCTTTTAAAGAAAGCTGAAAATTAAAGAAGCAGATTGGTGAAAGTATGAATGAAATTGGTCAATGTCAATGACAATGAGAAAATTAAGAATTTTTGAAAGTTGTATACACTCTTTAAAATACCTAGTCAGATTTTGATCAGATTTTCTAGTCATATTTTTTGACTAGATTTTAGTCATTATGACTAGATTTTAGTCATTATGACTAGAAATCTATCCATTTTCAAACAAGTTTGACTAGTAATCTAATCCATTATCGTTCGTGACTAGTTTTTTCGGTTCAAAAGGACTAGAAACTAGTAAGTGCCCCTGGGATCCTTTATTCTAGTCAGTTTGACTAGTTTCTAGTCAAATCTGACTAGACATTTTTAAGAGTGTATAGACTACTAGATTTAAGTCTAGTATACATACGGGAAAATCAAAAAAGGAGGAAAATGAGGAAAGGAAGACGAATTATTTAAAGAAGACTTTTAAAGTCATCACGTCCTACTTAACATATCTTACCTGTTCTGAAATGATGCTCCGACATTTTTGTTGTAACTGTAAAAATATACACGAGATCTCTGGTACTAGGTTAAAGCAGGATTGAGGTGGATATATACATGCACACAAGTGAAGCTGCGTCAATCTTGTTGGGCTTTTATACTGATAAATAATCATTCGATATCTATGTGTGTACGCCTGTACTTGAAAAATATGCCGAATCATGGTACATTTATTTACCATATACATTCATATCAAACTCTAATGCAGCACGCACAAAAGTAACCGCCGCGGTTCATCGACATATACAGTGTAAACATATGACGTCCAATGTCTGTGACAAAGGAGAAAAGTGGGCTGGGTTCAGTATACACTAGTCTGGTGTACCAGGATTTGTTTCATCCCTATTTGCTTTTGACCCCAAAATAACCCAAGTGTGGTTGATACTGTTATCAAATGTTACTTATTTCGAGTACATAATTATATGCCCCTATACATGATTTGAATAAGTTAGGAAAAACTGGTCTATTGGGGGCACTGCATGAGCTTCAAAATCAAATTTTGGAGTGTCTAATTGTAATATGTCTATAGTATAAATGGTGTAAGATATTGCACGTGATAGGCAAGCACGATTGTTTGCATAATATAATATATAATATGAAGTACTGATTCTTTAATGTATTAGTTCTCCTAGTTTCCTTACTCACCTGAAGCCCACTAAGCATATGTATCTATTCACTTCCTTTACCATGTTTTCGTAACTTTATATACCGATTAATCTCTATGATTTTAGACATTCTTGTCAGTACGCTACTACATGCTCTCACATTTTATTCTTTGCTCAGTTTTATACTTCATGGTTTCAGTTTACCTACTAGATATTTTATGCAATAATTTTTAAGCCAGACTCAATTCCTCATGTTAATGCTCAGTATCGTGTCATGACCTAGTGTCATCATACATATTAATTTTAATTCCTCCTTGTGCTTTGTTTTTGTTAGCTGGTTTGTTTATGAAATGTTTTACAAATATATTTTAATTACCTTCATGCTATATTTTGCAGGTCTTCTGGGTGCACCAGTTGGTCGGGAAGAGGGACCATTACGGTTACAGTGATTTAGTTTGCTTTCCTCTTCCCCGGCAGCCAACTGATGCACTCAGAGGACCTCCAGGAAAATTGTGCATTTGTAATTAATGTTATTATTATTATTAATGTTAGTTTACCTATATTTACATTGTTATATTTTTTTTGTGAATTGCCGAATAAATAATAAATAAATAAAATAATAAATTGCATGTTCATTCAACATATTGTGTATAATTCATATCATATCCCTTTATATCGTAAGATTGTTGCATTGTTAGTGTATACACAACAAAAAAAGGAATAATTTTACTAGAAAAGACGTTTCCTGCCGAATGGTTCATTTGTTATTGCTGACGTCAAGAAAAAAGTGAACTATGCGTTTTCCCGCCCCCCCCCCAAAAAAAAACTAGCAAAATTCAGCAAGCAGTGCCTCCAGCGGCCAACTCCTGCGGTGTCACGCTGAGCCGCAGTAACTGCACTACACTGCAGCATGGTACATGTATAGCGCCAGCTAAACATATTTATATCCTTCAATGTTTCATTTGAGCCGTGATTTTTTTTTTTTTTTTTTTTTTTTTGTTTAATGTGATGTGAATGTGCGTACTGTACGTGTTATTACAGAAGTGTCAAGGAGTGATATACAGGTGGAAGGGATATAAAACAAATATACAATGACTCATTCTCGGAAAAAGCTACAACTATTCGCACTCAGAAACATCAATAGTACAATTTTCCCGATAGTTTTAGCTAGATCCTTGAGTGTCATTGCATATTTGTTTAATAATAAAACATGTGTAATTTTAGAAGATTAAAAAATGCTAAGTCATGGACATCGTAAGAGATTACAACCATGTGACCTGTTCTTTGCTCTTCCATTGTACTACCACCGGTAGTGAAGCATATGAGGTCCAGCCAATATTTGGATACTGGTGTCAATAAAAGGGGATCGGGGGGGGGGGGGAAGGGGGTCTTACCAGATGTAAATGATTTATGTGCAGATAAATTGTCCAGTGAAGAACAAAACCACCAACAAATGCAATGGAAACTATTTTGTTGGTTTGTTGGTATGGCGACAAAATCGTTGTCCGGTGTGACTTGAGGAACCAACACATTAGTGACATTTGCACATCATATTCAAACTCTACCTCTATCAAACTTAACAAATTTATAAAAACAAGGCTATTCATGTTTATTTTTGTCTTAAGGTACGATTCTCAAGGTTTTGGTGATGACTGTAATGCGACAGGACGGAACACGATGGAAAAAACCTAATGGTAGCACGTAGAAAAACAAATGGAAATTTGATAAAACCTATGTATTTTTATCCCTTTTTAGACATTTGAGAGCAGTTTTAATGCAAAAGTTACAGACAATGAAATGAATAATGACTTCTTATTTCATATGAAGAAATGATAAGGCGTATTGACACTGTATTCTAAAACAAAAGTTACAGTAACATAGTACATTGTAGGTTAACAATTTTGCAAAGTTGATGACTAATTTTTCTACTGAATTAAATGTTACTGCTGTAGTACATCGTTCGATGGGAAAATGGGTACTAATACAATATCAGTGACAATTCCCATGAAACATAATTCACCACTTTAATAATGTCACAAGCTTCTTGAAACAGTTACATCAGAATAATAAATGTATATGATCAATATTTACTTACAATTTAAACACCAGTTTAAAAAACAGTAAAATAGGTGATAAATCACATTGAAAAGTAGTTTTCTTCCATTTTTCCCTCTTATCTAGTTGCAAAAAAGAATTTCGTCATGCCAATGTTTAAAATGGGTACACCTTATTTTGAAACACAAAACCATTGTAAGACAAACTATTTGGATTTTCTTAATACCTTGATAAACTTCATGTCAAATACTGCCTGTTTATTTGATCAAATCTGGTGAACTCAATTAGAAACACGGTCAGACATGAGTAACTTAATTTCTGTCAAAGTTAAATTAAAAGTTAGCCAAATTACTACATTGTATAATCAATCCCACTTGAAGGATGATTATGACTATGTAACATAAATACCTCCAATATTATTGATCAATAGACCCAACATTCTCATCTGTTGATCTTCCTACGGTAATACACAGTAAAGCAACTTACAAATGCGGGGGGGGGGGGGGTAGAGCAACCACAAACTGGAAAAATGAAGAGAGAGAGGTGAGAGAGAAAAGAAAAAAAGAAAGACTGATTATTCTCTATTCGTTGCTATTCTATTTGGTACGCGAGCAGTACGTGCATCGAGGGTTTGATATTTAAACGTCGTTGGTTTGAAGTCCACATGTGCGTACTGCACGTCTACTGCCTTACTCATGAATAATTCATTACTCACAAAATAAAAAAAATCTCCAGCCCCCGGATGCGTGTTAATTACACTATGAACATGACCGACAAAGAAAGAGGACAAAATATGCAGTTCCTCATTCTACCAAAGGAACATCCCTTCACTGCTATTATGTAAAAATGTGTAGAACAGGTGTCACATGCATATTCACCTGTTCTACACATTTTACATAATAGCAGTGAAGGGATGTTCCTTTTTGTACCACAGCAATTGTTGAGGGTAGAATGAGGAACTGTATATTTTGTCCTCTTTCTTTGTCCGTCATGTTCATAGTGTTAGCCACTCACACAATAGGGACTTTTAGATTGCGTGGACGAGAACACGACGACTGATCATGCGTGTCAACGTAATTAACTGCCCATGTTGACTACAATTAGAAATCTCTTAGATTGCACTCGAAGATATACATGCATGCAGGAAGTAACACTATGAACATCACGGAAAAAGAAAGAGGACAAAATATACGGTTCCTCATTCTGCCCTCAACAAAAGAACATCCCTTCACTGCTATTATGTAAAAATATGTGAATATGCATGTGACACCTGTTCTACACATATTTACATAATAGCAGGGAAGGGATGTTCCTTTGTCTACCTGAGGAACAGTATATTTTTATGCGCACGCGGCATACTACCTTGAGCATGTAAAGGCGCTATATAAATATCAATATGTACGTATGTATGTACTAGATTTAGGAAAATCAAGGTTGACGCATTCTCGATCGCCGACTGAGACGACGTAACGCATGCGCAGTGCCTCAAAATGACGTCACACGTTGCAGTCAAAGCTGTCGACGTGCAAATCTAAAAGTCCCTATTGTATCTTCTTTGTAGGCTCGAAAAGTTATCATTTTCTAACTATCGGTGCACACTTCCAAATCTATCAAGATCCTTTTCCCTACCCGCATTCGTTTTGATAGAATAAATATACCCCAATTTATACTTAATGTCTGCCCTATACTGTGTTCATCCCAGGAGAACTTGTAAAGTCCATGCAAACAAAATCAAACTGTTTTAATCACAAGTTTCATTAACATCTTATTTTGTCATCTGTTTAATCATTTATATTTATTCAATGAAAATGGTAATTTTGCAAGAATAAATAGAGAAACTCCACCCTATAGAAAGGGGCGACAGAGCGCTCACTGCATCCTTTTGAGACATCCGGCTGCTGGGGGAGGGGGGGGGGGGGGGTATCGGACTTTCCTCGAATGTC
>JAVYIG010015804.1:0-34199 GCA_035222895.1 Strongylocentrotus droebachiensis | reverse complement strand
ATTATTTTATTGCAAGGGAAAATGGGAACTTGTCAAAGGAAAAGGGGCACGTTTCAAACTAAAAGGTGCACATATCAGAGGTGAAATGGGAAGGGGTAGTTTTAGAAATGTGTATAGGGGCACTTTTCAAAGTGAAAGGGGCATTTTCCCTATGTTAAAATGGGCACTTTACCTATGTTAAAAGGGGCACTTTACCTATGTTAAAAGGGGCACTTTGGGGGTACTTGAAAAAGTGAATGCCGTCTCTGCTACAGAGTATAGAGATGTTAAAAATCTCTACTGTGCAAGATGTCAAAATTATTTGTCAATGACTATGGGACCTCAACATCTAACTGCAGTTTCAAAGCTACCTAACCTTCAACGCTTTCTGACGCCCGCTCTAAACAACACCGAGAAATATGTCATGGGTTTACAAATTTAAGTATTACAATCTTTTAAATACTGACATGAGAACAGTTAAACATTCGCGCAATAACTTTAATACATGATCTGTATGAAAAATCTCAGTACCCGTTTTCAGTGGCCTGAAATAAGAATTTGAAAATAACGAACCGAAAATCGGTGCGAGCGGGGACGAGAAACACGTAATTTTTGTTACTTGGCCTAAGTGATGAAGCCAATTTTAGAACAATGAAGAGAAAGATACACTGGCTAGTTTCTTGCCAAAATATGATTGAAGACCCCATTTGCAAAATGTGATAATTATTGTACTCTTCATTTTTGTTTTGTTAAGAAATTTAGTAGGGGTGCGAGCCCCCTCCCCCCCCCCCCCCCCATTCCACGGTTAGAAAATCGCATATCCATGCACGGATTATAAGGACTTCGCAGTGGATGAAGACAGCGTCCTATAAAGTGATCATTTTTTTGTTTACACGCTCTCCTTCATAATACTAGCAACACCCTTGTATTTTCAATAACTCTTTTGCACTCCTCACAACATCTATACTTCTTTTCATCTCAGCCCTCCCCTGCCTCATCTCTCTCTCTCTCTCTCTCTCTCTCTCTCTCTCTCTCTCTCTCTCTCTCTCTCCACTCTCTCAATCTTTCTCTTCCTCTCTCTCTCTCCCCCTCTCTCTTTCTCTCTCTCCTCTCCCCTCTCCCACTTTTTTTGTCCACCCCGTCCTCCTCTTCTCTCTGTTTTATTTGACTGGATTAATGAATGATAGAAAACATATGATTCTGGAGTAATAATTCTCACTTTATTCTACCGATGAAATGAACACTGTAAACTTAATCAGGACATCACGTTTCAACTACACGACATTAATCGATGCATAAACTAATAATTATGATAACTGGCACATACTTGTACTAGTATACTCAGTGACACAAACAAAATAATTTCACGATATTAGGTAAATACAGGCACATGAAAATGAGTTATCTTAGTTTAAGAAGACAACAATTAAAGGCAAAATGGCATTCGAAACGTCATCAAACCATTTATCAAAAACTTTAAGAAATCACGATCAAAATAGAAATTACCAGCTTCACGAAAACTGAATATTCGACTAAGTTTTACTGACTGACTGAGTTATGTTAATCAAAGGAAAACAACGTTAGAAGGCAAAATGGCATTCGAACGTCATCAAACCTTTTCCCACTTCTGACTATACTTATTCTTCACTTGCTAAATAAAATGAACTACATCTACGAAGTCATACATAGGCCTACATGAATAACACTAATGGGCGGATGAATTCAGCTCTTTAAATTACATTAGCATCAGTTGAGCTCCAAACTTTCTAAAGTAATCTTTTCTGATGGACTTGAGTTGTCTCTTTATACTCCACTGATTGGGCTGCCACCGCTAGCGAAGTCACAGACTCGGTAGTACTTCTCCTGTCCCCTGAACTTCTTGTCGCACCAGCACATGTAACCGAAAGGGTGCTTGCACACTGCAGCAATCAAGAGAAATAAATAAAAGAAATCATTTATGAGACAGGGTTTGATTATTTAAAAAAAATATGCATCACTTTGAAACTGGAATCTGAAACTTTAAGCATTGCGCTCTATTATATCATGTTAATGTAGTAAACCAGGGCCCCCGTCTTAAGAGTTGCGATTGATTTTAATCAATCGCAAATCCACTCAGATCCACTATTCAAAGAATCATTATAGGAATCACGTCTTGGTTTGGGGGTTGAATCCCACGGGATCAAGGGTTGGAATTACTCTTTGAGAATGGACATCACCGTTATTATAAGAGCCGAAAACCACTCCAAAACGATAGAGCTTTTGATTTTGTTTAATCTAATACTTTGCATCAACCGACAGTTTCTTGCTTTGCCTTATCATGATTATTATCTGTCCTGTTTTCTACACTGATTGCCATTCATTGCCGCTGCAATTCAGTGTCTGTGATAACGTATTTAGTATTCTCTGATTGCCGGGGGGGGGGGGCAAAGCATAATACATATAAATAACAAGGGGGTAGTCACATTCTTAAAAAGTGCGCTTCTGGGTCTATCATAATAATAAAGTGGCACATTAATTTTGTTTAACGAGTACGGAATGGTATATGCCAGTCTGCCAGATTGGGCTTGTTCGGGGTCACGTACCCCCCCCCCCCCCCTCCCTAAAGATCCACCACTGACAGATGCTATAACTCTGATCAAATTAATGAAAGCAAATCAAATCGAATCATTTATTACCTGCAAATCTTCTTCCTCGTTTATCAGCCACGTGTTGACTAAAAACATTGATTGCATCATCCAATTCCATTTCGTCCTGCCTCTTCTCGAAGTCATCGAAGTCGAGTGCTGTTGTGATGACTACAGCCATGACCACGAACAGAGCGATGAGCATGATCTTGGACGCCATTTTGAGATTATTCTGATTTCAAGAGTAATATAGAAGGAACCAATGAATAACTTACATGCATGTACAATTCGAACTACTTATTCAGGAGTACATTTCTTACTTTGAATAATAGATTAACAAATAATAAAGAGTAATTCAGTTTCATTTACCCAGGTGAACCTCATCAGTATATCACTGTCCTTTGTTACCCTATATAGCTGCACTATCAGGTACCCATTTACAACTGGGTGGAGTGGGACAAATGTTGTCGAGCAATTAGGGATCGAACCCGGGGCCTGCAACATGACTGTCTTTCTTGACGTGTATTCTGTATCCTTTTGTGAATCTATACCGTGTAAAAATATCAGTGCATATTTATTCAAATTTTGTTTGTATTATAAGCACCGGTTCACTAGAAGTAATTAAGATCATAATTATCATAGCACAATTCTCAAAATGAAAAGAATGTCAACGCCCTCAACAGTTGGTGTACGATAAATGATAATTCCAATAACTAAATGATTAAATGCTGGCTCGTCACGTTTGTGTGTAACATGATCTGACAGAGTAATTATGTTGAATATTATCTCATACAACATTTCCAAAAGAAATTAACACTATTCAGTATTCTCTTACTCATTGACAACCATGTGAAAAGAAAAAAAAGCATTTTGTAGCCGGATTGTTATTTCCTATTCCCCTTTATTTTCCTTTTATGCGAATTCTCTTTGGGATATAAAACTATCATAATTCTAAATAACTGATGAAAAAAAGCATCAATAAAAAATTTCTGACCTGACAAACTAGGTCTATACGTTTAATTTGTTTGAATTTGAAAAACTAATCTAAAATTGTTAAAATTATAGAAAAAATGGAAACATTTTCCGGCGACAAAATCATTTTCTACTTTTCGAAATGTTCACTAACGCTTTATTTGTTTAATTTGCGAATCAGGACAAAATTGTTATTGCGTTATATAGCCTACCTGATAAAAAAAAAAAATGAAACTCACCGATCTGTGTACAGAAGTATAGCTTCAAATTGTCAAGTCTAGAGATGGTTCTCGCTGGGGGTTCTCGTTACTGATGATAACTGTTTAGATGCTTGTTGACTGGTGAACTTGAGTTGATGCTTTCATACTGTCCATCTCTCACTATTTATACAATTTCTCCTACTTTTCAGTCTTTGATTTTCTTTTTATTGGCTGTTTCATTCGTTTAAAATCCGTTCCGCCGTTACCATGAAATCAAGCACCAAAGCGCCCTCTCCTTCTCAAGTTCGAAAAATTAAATGCCCATAAAAGGCATTCTCTGTATCCTACGCATATCAAGTTCCCCGCGTTTCCTTTATCGAATCATACACATGGCCACCCCCATCAAATAAACACCTTTAACTAAACAGTATAGATCTGGTTAAGTCATTATATGAACATCGTAAGGACCAGTAGATGAAGAAATGGTCAAGTAATTATGATGACAGTAATGATTGTACCAAAAACACATAAATCAGGCGTGTAAACATATAGGAGCAAATATATATTGCTCTTTTGTAGGAGAAAGTGGAGGGATACGCACCCATTCATGGTCTGTGTAACATCATGATTGAGGTAATGACTTTTGCGACTATTGTGATCCCTTGTTCAAATTAAAAACAAATAAATAAAAATGAATCTGACTCATCATGCTCATAATTATAGTTCAATGTCTTACTAATAACATATAAGCGTAAACACATCAGAGTAGACCTTGCCATTCCCTCAAAGAAAGTCAAAAGAAACAATGATGGACAGTGACATTTTTTTTTTGTTTTGTAATATTGTTTTATTGTATTCATTCAATACAAAATATATAACAAACAAACATACAGCTTCATTGATTTACATATATCAAAATATAAAGAAAATTGTACATCTCTCAAAAATACTTAAGATATTAATACACAGTACATAATATTTACATTGAATTATATTGAACGAATATTATAAATCAAAGAGTTACCTACAAACAGACAGACACACCACACACGCTCACATACTCAGACACACATACAAACTGACATATCCCCCTCCCCCCTTCATTCCAAATCTCAACAAATCCCCCCTCCCTTCCCGAGCATTCACATCTACATATTTGTTGGAAATCCTGTCTCTTCCTTTTCCTTAAGACCAAATTATATATTTTAAAAAAATATATAAAAAAAAAAGTCCGAGAAAGAAGTATTTGCCTCGCCGTCCTTAACTATGGAAGTTGTCCCATTTTTTGAAGTGAAGTGTTAAAGTGCCTCTCTCCCCCGCTAATTCCTTTTCTTCTTGCCTATTTTCTATAATTCTTTTTTTAATTTCTTGAGGAATTGGGGGTCTATTTTTAGTTGAACTATATTTAAAAATCATATGTTTTATTAAAAGAATAATGTGATTTAACAGTTGTTCTTCTCCCGCATTAGATCTTGTTATCCCGATATGAATTGCTTGCCAATGTAGATTTTTTAACGCTGATAAATCAAAAAGGTCTCCGCAGTCCTTCCAAATATTTGCTACCTTTTCACAGGTAAAAAACAGATGCTCATAGGTTTCTTCGTGTTTATTGCAAAAGGAGCAAAGATTGCTCACTGCATGTTTGAAAGTGTATAGATGCTTATTTGTATAAATTAAATTATATAACATTTTATATTGAAATTCCCTCAGCTTTCTGTCTAGAGTGGATTTTCGGGGTCTTAAGAAAATTGTTCTCGTGTCATTTTCGACCATATTGTATGTACGTTCTAAGTTGCATGTAGCATAAGATTTTTCCGTTCTCATTTTTAACAATTTACTATAGATATATTTTGATGTTATGCCTTGCAAAGAGTGAGGGTTTCCGTTAATAATGAATTCTAAACTTAATTCAGTATCCTCACATGGATGTTCATATATATTCAAAAGAGTTTTCCATGAGAATGGAATGCCTTCATATAACTGTTTTATTATATTTATTTCTATGTTGTTTAAACCCATTTTCTTAAATTCTGTGATAGATTTCAATTCACCTTTCTTATCAACAATATGATGTATTTTAAAAACATTTTTCAGAAATAAGTCTTCATGGAAATATATTTGCCCCTGAATGCGGATACATCTATTATTGTAAATAATTTGATTTCTTTTTGAAATTTCGTTCTTAAGCAAAAAGGCTTTTGTCCCCAGCCAAGCCTCCAGCATGCTACGGTAAAAATCTGGTAATGACAGTGCAAGTAAATCTGGCGATACATTACTGAAAAAAATCAATAGGCCGCCATATTTTCTAGTCAGGTATTTAAAATAACGTTTCCAAATCATATTTGAATCTCCTGTTATAAGTCTTTTCATCCACATGACTCTTTGTGTTCGAATAAATAATTGAAAATCTGTCAATTTAAGACCTCCCTTATCGTAATCTAAAAACATAGTACTCCGTTTGATTTTATCTTTTCCATTCCATAAAAAATCAAATATTAATACTTCAATTTCACGGAATGCCCACGGCGGTACAGGTGTGAGTGATGATACATATACTAATTTTGATAGAACAAAAGTCTTAATTAGTTGAATTTTCCCCATCAAAGTCAAATCTCTTTGTTTCCACCACATAAGCAGCTTTTTAATTTTACTTAAGATTTCTTTGTAATTGATTTTTTCCTGGCTTTCCACGTCTAACGTAAACTGTATCCCTAATATCTTTACAATGTTTACTATCTTACCAAATGGAACTATTACATCTTTATCCGCATTAGGACCCAACAATAATACAAAGGTTTTGTCTCTATTCATCTTCAATCCAGACATATCTGCAAAACTAGTAAACAATGAGTTTAGTCTATTAAAAGATTCAATATCTTGAACAAACAACGACATGTCATCTGCATAAAGAATTTGTTTAACGTGAATATTATCAAAGGGAATCCCATGAATAGCCGAGTCGCTGCGGATTGCGCGAGCAAGAATCTCAATGCAAAGTAAAAATAAATATGCAGACAAAGGATCACCTTGTCTTACACCTTTCTGAATAGAAAAATATCCAGATGATACGTGTCCATTGAAAACACAACTTTGAGCCTTATTATAAATTATTTTCACCCATTTACAAAATATCGGTCCAAAACCAAAGGCTACTAAGACCTTTTGTAAAAACATGTGTGAAACCGAGTCAAACGCTTTTTCAAAATCTATCGCTAATAAGTAAGCAGGTATTTTATTTTGAGTTGTATGAAAGATCATGTCGTCAATTAACCGAATAGCTTCACCTATATTTCTTCCCTTAAGATATCCCACCTGATCAATCCAAATAACTTCTGGTAATACTTTTTTAATTCTTGTTGAAAGAGCTTTGGTTAAAATCTTGTAGTCCACATTAAGTAAGGAAATGGGTCTGTAGTTTTTAATTTGTAACGGATCTTTGCCTTCTTTATGAATTAAAGTAATTACTGCCTGTTTTTGTGAGTGGGAGAGTTCTCCCTCACAAAAGGATTCATTCAAAGCATCGACCACTACGTCTCCTATTACCGGCCAAAATAATGAATAAAATTCAACACTTAAACCATCGTTACCTGGTGTTTTGTTAAATTTCATTTCTTTCAAAACTGCTATACATTCCCTCTCTGTAACTTTCCCTTCACAAATATCCTTAGAGTCTGGATTTAGTTTGGGTAGATCTGTGAAAAAAGCATCACTAGAATTGAAATCAACCGTGGAATGCGCATATAGTTTGCTATAAAACTTGTGTATTTCTTTAATTATATCTCCCTGATCAAAACTGATTTTTTCTTCATTTATCATAAGTTTTCTGATTACTGTTTTTCTCTTATTTTTCTCTTACATGGCATGGACTGATTGGTTAAAGAGGTGAGGGGGAGGATTCCTGTCGGCAAATTCAGAAGTTTTGGAGCCTTGTCGGCAAAAATAATTTCCGACGAATACCTTTTTTTTACCCTTAATAAATTGTCTGCAATTTTTACAATCTGATGACTTTTTTTGATTGCTTGTCTGAAAATTGGAGACTAGCTCATTCGTACTATCCGCGGTATATTTAACAAAAAAAGGGTTCGATGCCCTTGATACCGAAAAGTTATATTTCCGGTTCGGGGCTGTCGCCCCCTTTCCCTGGCTACAATGGTGACACTACTTTTCCACCGATCAAGCGTTAAATTATCTGCGCAGTCCCTCAACGACCCAACCATCTAAATCGTTATTTCATGCAATAGCTCAACTTTGTGACGACGATGACGTTGTGCAAACAACTAAACATTTGAGACAATGACAATCATGATTATCGTTCAAGCATGAAATGCGAATTCCATATCATTTTAAAAACGTCATTTGAAAATGGTGAGCTCGGTTGAATGACTGGGAAGGTCTATTACCTTTTACTGATGCGTCAATCGTTTCCTGTGGATATAACATTGATTTTTTTGGTTGTATGTAACGTCAAATAAAAGAAAGAGTTTTACTTTTGTTTGTCTCCTTAGGTTACATGTTAGCAATGCCTCCCCCCCCCCCCCCAAAAAAAAAAAAAAAAAAAAAAGAGAGAGAGCGAGAGCGAGAGAAACAAAAGAAGAAAAGAAAGAAGAAAAGAAGAAGAAAAAAAAAAGGATTGTTGGTAGGACGCTGGGACAAGAATTAGGGAGCGGTTGAAAGTAATTTCTTACGTTATTCCTCTCCTATTCACAATTTCTTTTTTCCACTCCCTATTTTTTTAGGGGGGGGGGCTCGGGCAGGGGCGGGGACAGAGGTTCGTGGCCCAAATTATAGGCTACTACCTTCTTCGCCCTAGTTGTAAGATAGGATATTGCATCCGTTAAGAAGGCTTTTTTGTTGTTTTAACATTGGAAGCCCGACCACAACATGATGATGACGAAAGTCAAACGGTGACGTAAAGGGTAATTTCTTTGTATTTTCTATTTCTTTTTCGTAAACTCATGTCACTGCTCAGTAGCGTTTTTATATCAGAAAATGATTAGATTAAGAAATGCGAGAATACCGGGGTGGAGGAGCGGCGGTAGATTAATTTTATGTGTCCCTTTACAATAATTGAGAACACCTTGATAACAGTGCACATTGACCTTTCAGTTTCAATCTATACATAATCGGAAATTACTCACTAAACACTTTTTTTTGTGAGGGGGGAAGGGGGTGCCAGAATTGGCCTCATAGCAATTATTTCAATATCTTGAATTGATTATTGTCTCAATCTATCCTCCTTGATAGAATCAATACTCGATAGGATTACCTGATGCATAATAGCAGATCATCACAATTGTAGTCAAAGCTCTTGACATCATGTATCTACTTCATGAACCACTTTCTCTTAATTAGCAGAGGTTGGTTGCCAGTATGGCGGAGATCTGTTGCTAGAGGGGGGGGGTAGGGGTGATTAACTAACACGCAGAGGCGGCCCTCCGAGGGGGGAGGGGGGTGGGGGCACAGGGGTGCAAGAGGGAGAACATCCCCCCCACTTTTCAAGTACCCTAAAAGGGCCCCTTTTTACGTAGGAAAAGTGCCATTTTTCCTATGTAAGTAGTGCCTCTTTTTATATAGGAAAAGTGCCAATTACCCTTGTAAAAGTTCCCGTTCCCCTTTTCACCTCTGATAAGTGCCCCTTTTATTTTGACACATGCCCCTTTTCCTTTGACCAAACCTATTTTCCTTTGCAATAAGTGTCCCTATTCAATATAAGTCCCCTTTTTAAGCTTTAGTAGTTGCCCCTTTTCAGGTACGAGAAATTCTCTTTTTCATTTATGATAAGTGCCCCCTTCATCTATGATAATTGCCCTATTCAAATTTGAGAGGTTCGCCTTTTACTTAGACAAGTGCCCTTTTTACTTTGTAAGAAGTGCCCCTTCCCCCCTGTTTAGTGCTACCCCCCTTTTAACTCGGATAAGTGCAACTTTTATTTACATATGTGTCCCTTTTCCTTTCTAATGAGGGCCCTCTTTCCTTATGATAAGTGTCATTTTAACAAAAAGAGCCCCTTCCCCTTCTTATAAATGCCCATTTTCCCCTATGAAATGTGTCCCTTTTCATTCTCATCAGTGCCCCTTGTCATCTCAGATAAATGACCCTTTTCAGGTAAGAGAATTTAATCCTTTTCACTTCAAATAAGTGCCCTCTTCACCTCTGACTCCGATAATAATGCCCCTATTCAAATCTGATAACTGCCCTTTTCCTTTCTAATAAATGCTCTTTTTCCTTCTTATAAGTGCCCCTTCGCCCCGAATTTATAGCGACTAAGAGTAATTTTCCCCAAAGTTTGCTCGCTCATTGTATATGATTTATTAGGGACTTTTAGATTTACAGGCAAGAACGTGGACTGCCACGTGTGACATCCTTTTAAGGTAATGTGACTTTCTTTTAAGGCACTGCCATGCCTTCAAAGAAAGTCACATTGCCTTAAAAAGATGTCACACGTGGCAGTCCACGTTCTCGTCGTGTAAATCTAAAAGTCCCTAATTATATGTTACTATCAAAGGTCTTTTCAGTCTTTGTTATAAGAATGTGATTATAACCCCAGCAGGGTTGGGGGTTTTCCTCTTTGTAAGATGTAATTTTTGGTACTGCGATCTCACAATTTTTTTTCCTTCTCACTGGCTTCGCTCGTCCGCAAATGAATATTCAGACCATCACACCCAGCTTCAAAGTATTGAATAAAGAGAAATATATATTGAAATCGTCCGTGATAATGTAATCACAATGTAGGGGTATATACCAATGTCTACAAAAATGTATATTTTCGCTTTGAGATTTATCTTTGTAGGTCAAATATTGGGGAGGAGGATGTTCAAAATTCAAAAACAGTGAAAAATCTGGATGGGTTCAGCTTGAATTAGCTATAGAAGCTATTTATACAAACAGACCATCACAGCCTTTTGGGGTGTTTTTCTGAATATTGAATAGTAAACAAAAGGAGGCGGCGGCCAAAAAGGAGGCCGGGGCGCGGGGACGAAAAATTCGTAAGTTTTGTGACTTGGTCGTAAACCTTTAGTCACTGCATGTATTAAGTGCGTGTCTGTGGTCTGCGAAAGAGAGAGAAAATCATTTAATTTCTGATTTATGTTTCTGATTTGACAAACTGATATAATCCATTTATCCATAGATACAATTTAGGATCAAAAAGCTTTGTCTCGGCAGCAATTTTATAAATGGCGGCCAACTTGAAAAAATAACAACAACAAATCCCAAAATTACAAATTGTAAAGGCCTCCCGCACTGATTTTTAAAAAAAAGTCTGGACGAGAAAAAACATTATTATGTTTACTTGGTGTTTAATATCTTCCATCACCGTTTTGTGAGGCTGTATTAATTGCGGCCTACTAGAGTTTAGAACCTGTCAATGTTTGTATTTAACATCGTCCCTGATCAGGCGCGGATCCAGGATTTCTTAGGGGGGGGGGGGGGCCAAATTTGAAATTATGCGAGCCAAATTTTCGTACGTAATGGTGACCAGCAGTGACATAATAAGCAAAAACGTTTGGGTGGCAGACAAAAAAATCCGCATCACCCCCATTTTCTTACATGCAGGCCCCGCTGAAAGTTTTGCAAAGTGGGTGGGGGAGGCTAAAGGAAAAGCCCCGGCGGGGGTCAAGGGGCGGAGCCCCCGGAAGCTCAGGGGGTATGTGCATTTAATAACGATCAGATAAGCATATTTTGTTACCTTATTCATGACACTGGCAGGTTTTTAATTGGCGTGGGGTCAAGGGGGCTGAGCCCCATGAAACTCAGGGATTTGAGTCATTTAATAACGGTCAGATGAGCATATTTTTATACCTTAATTTTGTGCCACTAGCAGGTCACTAATTGGAGTGGGGTCCAGGGGCGGAGCCCCCGGAAGCTGAGGGATTTTAGGCGTTTAATTACGGTCAGACAAGCGCGTAGCTAGGATTTTATTTTAGGGGGGCGGTACTGACCACGCGAAGCGTGCGAATCACTTACAGAGCGCGCTCCCTAGGAGAGGGGGGGGGGGGGGTGCAGGGAGGGGCGAGTTCCCCCTCCCTCATACGCGAAGCGCGGAAGCCTTCATTAAATTATTGGAGAAAGAAGAATATTCGTTCTACCGTTCTCGACTCTTAATCCTTATCTGAATTCAGTTTCCCCCCTCCTCCTCCACGGAGCGCGGAAGCTTTGACGTTTCATTAAAATTATTAGAGAAAGAAGACGACTCGTTGTACCGTTCTCGACTCTTAATCCTCGTCTGAATTCAGTTTACCCCTCCCGAGCGAAGCGCTGAAACTTTTACGTTTCATTAAAACTTTAGAGAAAGAAGACGACTCGTTGTACCGTTCTCGATTCTAAATCCGCGTATGAATTCAGTTCCTCCCCCCCCCCTCCTGCGTGAAGTGCGGAAGCTGTGACGTTTCATTAAATTATAAGAGAAAGAAGGCGATTGGTTGTACCATTCTCGACTGTTAATCCTTGTCTGAATTTCAAAAATGTTCTTTGTCTCCCCCCTTTTTCTTCGTATGTCCTCCTCCTTTTTTTTGGGGGGGCGGGGGGCGGCGTTTTTTTTTTTTTTTTTGGAGGGGGACCTTATTGTGACACTGGCAGGTCACTAATTGGCATGGGGTTCAGGGCGCGGAGCCCCCGGAAGCTCAGGGGTTTTAGGCATTAAATTACCATCAGATGAGCATCTAAGGGCCCACTTTAGGGCCCTAGTTGGAATCTAGTGGGCAGAGCCCCCAGAAGCTCGGGGGTTTTAGGCATTTAGTCACAGTCAGATGAGCATATTTTGATACCTCATTATTTTGTGACACTGGCAGTTTACTATTCTTTCTTACTTGCTCTCTTTCTGTCTATTCAATATACATTTTTTTTTTAAAGTGGGGGGGGGGGGGGGCTCGAGGCTCCCGATCCCTGCCGTTCCGCGGGTCCTATCATGTAGGCATCTCAATGATATTTTGTCATTTTCCAACAAACGCATACAAAAGTATAATTTCATAGAAAGTGAGGAAAAAAAAATTGGAAAATTATGTCATTTTAGCAACCTTTGTAAATCACCGTTATGGAATTATAAATAAACCACAGTTGAATTGTATTTCCCCCCCCCCCCCGATCTCCTTCCGTCCCCTCTTCTTTTCTTCTTCCTCTTCTCTCTTTCCTTTCCCTTCTTTCCCTTTCCCTTTCCCTTCTTTTCCTTCTCTCTCTCTCTCTCTCTTTATTTTTTGCGTGGGGGTCAAGGCCCACTCGGCCCCCCCCCCCCTCCTGGATCCGCGCCTGTCCCTGATAACTTAGTGAGCTTCAGGGGGCAACTGCCCCTTGCTCCCTTCCCCCTCCAAATAGTACAGTAGGCTAATCATAATGCTGTAGGCTATCTGTACGCTGCTTTCTACAAGCATCTAGAAACTCCTTCTGAATAGGCTAGACTGGTATCCTTTCTCTGTCAAACACAACGCGTACAATACGGATCAGTGCATCATAAGGTTTATGTAAGTTGTGTTTACATTCTTATTGGCAATCACTCCGAAGCAGTCGAAATGCGTGCATCGCTTTGTTTACAACAGCGGCAATAGGTCACACGTCTAGCGTCTGCACTGTACTTCGCCGTACATATTTGTAGCCATATAAGCCAAAGTCAAAGTCAAAGTGACAGTCTAACCTCAACATTCTACCGCCTAACGTACATCAAACAGCTGCTGTTTTAAGGACACTACTATTTCACATTCACTTTTCATCACATTCATCATGGATTCAGTACACGACGACGTAAAAGAATACTACGGGAAGACGATTCAAACTGCCACCGACCTACGGACGGATACCTGTCAGCTCGGGGCAAGCACGGCGAAGGACAAACTCAGCGTTCGGCAGGCGATCTCCTCTGTTCACGATGACATACTCGCAACGTAAGTATTGCAAATCCTGCATTAATCGACTGATTTACTTCTCAGCTCAAAGTTCCTTTTTGGTATAGATTAATCTCAAAGCAGACAAAAGTGTCCTTATTCTCCATAGGAATAGTTGATAATCATAATGTTTTTTGTTTTTCGAACAGCAAAAGAAACAAAAAATTTAGCTAGATCTACTAAAACTAAAAGTAAAACTAGACTCTAGATCTAGTAAAACTCAAGTAAAACTAGTAAAAAAAAAAAGGTATAATAAACTATATAAAAAGTATAACCCTAAACTAAGGCTGACTTTAATAAGGTCTCATTTAGTTTTAGACTTTAATTACACGAAGCTATTAAAATGAAATGTACTGTAGATCTAAGCATGTTGAAGGAGATTAAATCAGCCATCAACCTTTATTTTTCTGTCACATCTTTTCTAGGCTTACAATCTATTGGAATTTGATGAGTATGGCCTAACTAACTTGGCACAAGAGTCGACTCTCGGCAGAAAGTAAAGCTAGATTATCAGTTGTAAATATTTTAGTGAATTTTCACATTAATTGTCTTTCAAAACGCTTCTAGTCTAATTCAAGATTACTTCATAGGAATGTGCAAAATAATATATTGTGTTTTCTCTCAATTTTTGTCTTGACTTTTTGATTGATTGATTTTTATTCGACAAGCTTCCAACATACAACAATATACAATAATAACAGATCAAAAATAAGTCAGCTTGAACAGGATCACCCACGAAAGCTCGAGAGCTTATTTCCAGTGGGGTCCCTTACAGACATGTATACAATTAATACATTAAAATAGTAATATTTACAGACAGATAAGAAAATTAAAAGAACTACTTATTAAAGATAATAATAACAACATTAAACTGATGATAGAAATGATATTAAGTACAAGAAGAAAAAGAAGAAGGAGAAGAAGAAAAAGAGGAGAAGGAAGAAGAGGAAAATAATGATGAATTTGTAGAATTTCTATAACGTACGAAAACATAAGTATATACAACATGAAAAAGTATGAACCGACAGAAGAATAACAATTTCAATCATATAACATGTCATTCACTTCTCTTCTCTGACTGTCAAGTATTAGGTATTCCTTTAATTTCCTCTTAAAATGATCATAGTTTCCTATTTCTTTTACACCATTGGGAAGGGAATTCCAATGTTTTATGGCATTGTAATAAAACGAATTTCCAATACTACCTACTCTTTCTGGTAAGTTAAAGTTGAATCGTCTATTTCTTGTATTATACCGGTAATCATGTACGTCAGTAACAAGATCGAAGTTGGATCGAATATAATGATTCGACCTAGTATGATATATTTTATGCACGTGATGCAATGCGAGTTGTTTTGATCTTTGGTCGACTTCAAGAAAACCAGCTTTAGAAAGTTCGCTATAGCCAACATGAGTTCTTGGACCAGAACAGTTGATAAATCTCACCATTTTGTTCTGTATAATCTTCAACTTCTTTTGATCTGACTTGTTTATGTTACTGTACCATGCAGGGTTAGCATAGTCAAATAAACATTGAATAAGAGCAAAACAGAGTGTACGTCTTGCTTTTAAATCCATACAACTTTGATATCTGTACAAAAATTTCAGACGAGAATTTGCTTTTTTTACAACTGATTCTACTAAAGATGAAAATGAAATTGCGCTAGCCAACTCAATGCCTAAATACTTCACAGACTCTTTTCTCTTGATTGCTTGATTATTGTGTCTCACTTTGAATTCAAATGACTTTTTAGAACTACTTTTAGAACAAAATAAAATGCTTTCTGTTTTTCCCAAGTGTAAAGAAAGCTTATTATCAGTCATCCAATCGACACACGTAGACAGCTGTTCACTGAGCTTTTCCTCAATATATTTAGGATCAGGATTTGAATAGAGTAGTACGCTGTCATCTGCGTACAATAATAGTTTGAAGTCTTTTATACAAGTACACATATCATTTATATAACTTGAAAATAGAATTGGGCCTAAAATACTTCCCTGAGGAACACCGCATGTTATAGGCATTAGTTTGGAACGAATATCATGAATGGCCACTACTTGGTGCCGATTAGATAAGTAGGATCTGAACCAATCTAAACTTGCCTTATCAAAACCCATTAGTTGTAACTTCTTCAATAAGACGCAATGATTAACTGTATCAAAAGCTTTTTGCAGATCAAGGAGCACCATACCAACAAAGCGCCCTTGGGAAGTTTCTCTCCTCAAATAATCAGTCAAATGAATTAGACATGTTTCAGTCGAATAATCATGTCGAAAACCAGATTGAAATTCATAAATTATATCATTTTCTTTGAAGTATCTTTCAATTTGAACACAGACCAATTTTTCTAGAATCTTTGATGCTACGCTTAAAACACTAATAGGTCTATAGTTGCTAACATCAGTTTTATCTTTCTTTTTATAAAGTGGAGTCACTTTTGCTATTTTCATATCTTCTGGAAAAGTACTCGTCAAGATAGATAGGTTCATTAAGTAACTTAGAGGCTTAAATAAAACCTTCGCACCATCTTTTAGAAATTTAGCTGGAATCAAGTCTAACCCAGTACTTTTTGATACATTCAACTTACGTAACTCTTTGAAAACAAATTGTTCACTGATTGGTAATAACTCGAAGCTGTTTTCACGTACACCTTTTCTTTCGTAAAAGTCACGAATACAATCATTGTCTGCGCTGAAAAAGTCTTTGGAAGGGGGGAGTTTGTCTACTAATTTGGCAGCCACATTTGTGAAATGAGAATTGAATTCATCAGCGATGGCCATCTTATCATGACATAATTCCCCATCAATTTTAATGACAGATTCTTGTTCTTTTCGCTTCTTATTTTTCAATCCTAAGCTTTTTAGATTCTGCCAAAGTTTTTTCGAATCTTGTTTATTTTCTTCTATCTTGTTTTGTAAGTAATCGAGTTTAGCCTTTTTCACCTCTCTTTGGACCATATTTCTTAATACTCTGTATCTTTTATAGAGCTTCTCATCTTTTGCTCTTTTCCTCCATTTTTTGTATACTATATTTCTCTCTTGAATTAGGGAAAGAATATCTTTAGTCACCCAAGTTTCTGATCTTTGTTTTATTCTTATCCGTTTCAGTGGTGCTATCATATTCAAATTTGAGATAAAAACATGTTGAAATATTGACCATGCCTCATTTACATCTGTACAGTCAGTTATTCGTGACCAATCAACAACAGAAAGTTGAAGATTGAAAGACTCTTCTGTATATTTTTTCATGGATCTGATATCATTAGTCCTGTGATGACCTATAGCCAGTCTAACATTTTTCCGTGTACAGAAAGTAAAATAATGGTCGCTAATACCTAGATCAATGACACCACTTTGTCCTTTTTTTATCTCCCAGGTACTATGGATGCGGTCTGACTATTCCGAGCATGATAGAGGATACAAGAGTTGTTGACCTGGGTAGCGGAACTGGACGTGATTGTTATGCAATCAGCAAGCTTGTTGGACCTAAAGGGTTTGTCGTAGGCATTGATATGACAGATGAACAGGTTAGTTGGCCTTAAGGGAAAATGGAATTTCAAATTTGATTCTTCTATTCAAATGAACATTTATTTTCTTCCATTCAATTTGACAAACATATTAGACATCTGTTCAAACAATACAATTTATACGTAACGTAGGAACATACACTGTAAATATAATCAAAGAACTTGTATTACAAGGAAGAAGGCGCGAAACCCGATAAGCAGAGCTTGTAATGGGTACGCTCGAATACACAAATACATAATATACATTATAAATAGAAGAAAGGGAGAAAGGGATAGGCAAAGAGGAGAGGAGGATAGAGAGCTTGGAGAAAGAGAAAAGAAGAGGACTGCAACATAGTAGCAATGTAGTGTGTGGCATGCATAATCAACATAATGACAAGATATATTTGAAGGGTATAATGTTGAAATATTTGACTGCATATAAATAAACATATATACTTCGTAAACATTGTTACCAAATTTGGCCGTTTTTCAACTTCTCTTCACAGCACATTACTTTGTGATGTATTTTCATAATTACACAAACTAAGTTTTATGTACCTGTATTTAAATAATCAAAGAAGAAATATTTTCTAATGAATATTTTGTTGAAAAATAATCATATTTTTTTGTATTTTAGAAACTTAATGTAGATTATCTTAGAGTGTGATGGTTATTACATTATCACATTGCATTATTAATCTTCCATACTTCTATAAAGACGCATCATTATTACATTTTCTCCTGAAAAATGGATCTTTCAAAGAATAGTTGACATCATCGGTGGAAATGGTTCATAACAGTGATGGAAAGCTATGGGAAAATGAAAAAAAGCTCAGGAAAAAAAAGAAGAAAAAAAAATACAATTAAATAAATCCAGTAAGATTTTCAAAAAGCAAAAACTATATTTCACTCTCTTTGTCATCATTATTTCCATCCATTTATCATTTATTATCTACATTTCCTTTGTTCAGTGGCAGGACTCTATAGCATCATCTAACCATTGTCATCTCTGTCCTTTTTTTTTTAATTCTCCAAATTTCTTTTTTCATTCGATTTGCACCTTGCAGCTCGAGCTTGCCAGAAAATATGTGACCTATCACCAGGAGAAGTTTGGCTACCCTGCCCCTAACGTAGAGTTCAGAAAGGGCTACATTGAGAACCTGAAAGATGCTCATGTGGAGGATAACCAGTATGACATTGTTGTGTAAGTCGTGTCACCTTTTTCACCCTTTTAGTACAGGATTTACCTTCTGGGCTAAATTGATCATATTTTGTTTTTCAAATTGGCAACAATAATATTTTCTCTTATTGCTACCTTAGAATATAAATGTAATGTCTCTGAAAACAAAACACATTGGCAAAAATGTTATAAAAGGTTGAAAAATTTCAAATATGAACAAAAATAGTTAGTGTGAAGCCTCATTGATAACAAGTATACTAATGGTTGCATATGATGGGTCAATAATCTGTTCTTTATTTGACATCATTGATGTCTTTTTAATTTTTCTTTGACAATATATATATATATAGTAATAAAATTAAAGACTTTTGACTCCCATAGGATATGTCATTGCAACAAAGTCATCTTGTGTTGGATAGCAAGCTATAAAAAAACTATGTGACAGAAAGAAAACGTTTCTCTTTTTTTTAAATAGAATCTTACTTTGTTTCTAGTAGTACAACGTTTTGTCTGTTAAGAGCGAGAAGGATCGTTAATTATGTGTTACATAAGTTTTGATTGATATCCACTCTTTATAAGACAGGGCCTGTTCCAATTTAGAAACTGTATTTTGATGATACTCTCAGGTCCAACTGTGTGGTAAACCTTTCCCCTGACAAACCGTCAGTTGTCCGTGAAGCTTACCGGGTCTTGAAAGAAGGTGGCGAGTTCTACTTCTCAGATATCTACGTCCAGCAGGACATCCCAGAACACATCAGGAAACACAAAGTATTGTGGGGTAAGTAGTGCTTCTATGGGGGTCAAAGGGCAAAGGTCATTATGCTTTTCCTTCTGTTAATTCAATTTCAATTTTATTTTACTCTGCATAAACGATACAAATAACCATAACACCATGTAAATGACTCAGTCACTATAAGAGTAAGAGTATAGAAAGAAGCATTACAATTAAGAATGCTTAGACAAAATATGTACATAATATTCGCAAAAAAGTTAAGCAGGTAAAACTTTTGAAAAATGCCCTTATTTAACCAAAAAATTCAGCCATCAGAATCCTTTCAATGATAAAATACGATTATTTTTGTGTGTGTTTCACAGTGGTATCATATATCAAAAAGGCTACTGCCTATGCTCTTACTACACAACTAAATTCATTGACTAAACAGTAAAACCGCGACCATAAACATAATTATACTTAACCTAAAAACCCATGTGCAGCCCTAATCATATACATGTATCTTTCATAAAAGAAATATGGTGCAAATATCAGGTTGTTAGTTTGAATATGCAAAATATTATAATCTCTATATTTGTAGATTTTTGTATATTTTTCAGTTTAGTATTGAGAATTTCTCATCATATTTGTTTACAGTATTAGTTTCACAATAGTACACAATATATACTAATTATATTTATTTTCCAAAACTAAGCAATTTAATTTTATAAATGAAGGTTATCTGAGTCTTGATATTCAGAGGGTTAACAAAGATATTTTGAAGATATATTCCTTCTTTTTAAGAAATGCATATCAAATATATAATAGACACATACTATAATGGGAGCGTCCATTGCTTTAGAAAAACAATCAAAATGTTGCATACTTGATTTTTATACATTCATGTATGCACTCTCCCATATATGAGTTATGAAGGGGCTTGCAGTGTCATTCTAATCATGTGCCTATGACAGGGATTATAAAGAAGCTAAATATTGCCAGTTTTGTTTCATTCCAACCCGGTTGTACATGCCCTCAGTGCCTCAATAATGTTAATAGTTCAAAGGTCGTGTGCGTGTGTGAGATATGATTATGACCAGGAGCTATGTTTTCAAAGTAATTGTGCTGTGGTAGCTTATGAGCTGGAATGGCCCTTAAAGGGGTGGTAAAATGATGAAGCATGTTTTGATTTGCTGTTGGTTTTATAAATGATGTTGAAGAGGTGCACTTTATTTCATTTTATAGTCTGCAGTAATGGAGCACAGGTCTCATTTTGTTATATGTCTTTATTTCAAAAATAATGTTAACAAAATATGTTACGTGTCAACTTTAGATTTTACAAAGGGTTGTGATTGTGGGCAAAATGATTTGGGCCAGACATCCCTCAGATAGGAAGTTAAATGGAGGCCCTGTGTGTCACATTATTACCTCGGCTGTTGCTGAGCCACGATGATAAGGCGCTAAAGTATTCGTTCCTACAGGGTACCCATTCACTTCACCTGGGTGGAGAGTGGCAAATGTAGATTAATGTCTTGCCAACAGAAGGTTGAGTTCTGGGAAGAGGTGAAAAATAGTTTATGAGCGTTATCATTCTTATTATGCAAGTGTGGAAGAACATCAGATAAGACATGTTCCCTGAAAAGCATGGCTCTTCAAATGCCTTCATATTCTAAATATGTCATGGTAACATCGTAAAAATCCAGGGTAGGATTTTTACGCCACATGTTTGTGTAGTCTCATATACATCTTTCTGTGTACAGTGCTTGTAACTTTACCAAGACTGGGCCAAATTTCTTATCATTTTTGATGATTCCAGAACCTTGCAGTACACACCAATACTTATATGCTAGATGATCAACCTTTCCTGTTCGATTCCACAACGTTTCTTACACAATGCAATCGCCTGACCATAACTGGTCTTTATCTTTAATGTCTTGCCAAAGACAAGAAATCTCAAATGCACTTTCTCTTTCCTGTAGGTGAATGTCTGGCTGGCGCCCTCTGTTGGACAGATTTAGAGAAGTACGCTGAGGAGATAGGGTTTACTAAACCTCGCGCCGTAACAGCAAGGAAGGTGAAGGTGGAAGATAAGAAGCTACTGGAAGTCACAGGTATGAATGGTTTACACCGGAGCCTCTGTTTGTAAAATTATGAAGTTGTCATACACACAATTATAGATTAATATATTTGTCAAAGTCATCCTTTAGAGTCTAATAAGCTTAGCTACCAACCATTCATATCTTGGAGAAATGAATCCTGTTTTGTTGCCTTGGAACTAATGTTATGACCCATGAATTTCTCTCTTTGTCTGAAATTGTTATGTAAAAAGTATGAAAAATGGACTTTATTCCTGATTTTGTCTTGAGAGATTCCTAGTTTCTGCTTTGAATTTAGGTTGGTAGGAATGTATTTGTGAAATTTGCCCCCCCCCCCCCTCTCTTTTCATTTATTTACATCCATGACAAAGGCTATTTGATCATAGGAAGGAAATAATAACGATGCTCATATTGACGTCATATTAAATGATTTTCTGTTATTTTGATAAGATTTAACAAATAACAAAATACATGTTTGTTGTATGGGACACATTTTAGAGAATCACCCCATCTAGTATTTCAGCCTTATGATGTATCCTTAAAAATCAACCTCAAGTGTGTTCTCTGGCATGTGTGGAGTTCAGAGCAACTTTTGATAGGAGACCTTCGTATCAATTTTAAACCTTCAGCAGGAGACATCACTGTTTTGTCGGTACTGTTTCGAGGTGTCTGAGGAAACTTGTAAGAATCCAGTGATGTCTAGATACAACACAATTCTCTGATCCTTTCCCACTTATTATTAATCTGCATTGCCTCACAGAACTGGAGGTGTTTCCTAAAGCTGTTCGTAAAGGTACTCATGACTTGTATATGAAAAGCCAAATGAGATGCTCAAACTTTATTAACTGCACTAAACTAAAGTTGAACTGTGCAGATGTAGATTAACATTCTTACGATAACTAACATTTTGTTGCCATAATTTAATTGAGGTTATTGGAAATATCCGAAAAAACTTTGGGCATCCTATCTGGCACTTCATATACAAGCTGTTCGTAAAGTCATGCGTAACTTTACGAACAGCTTTATGAAACAATAGTGAGCCCTAGGACAATAAGAGAATTCTGATAGTTGTCATTAGATTGATGCATGGTTTACTTTTATTTTCTGCATCTGCAGGAGACATTGTTTTCATGTCAGTAACATACAGACTGTTCAAGCTGTCCAAGGATGACTGTAAGAACCCAGCGGTGGTGACGTACAACGGAACACTCGCTGAATATGAGACAGAGCTTCCCTTTGACATAGAGAACACTTTCAAGGTAAATTGAATTGCTTCCAGGGAGGTGTTTCACAAAGATCCTAAGTCGAACTTAACTCTAAGTTGGACTTAAATATCATGACGAGCCATTTGTAGCCATTTGTAGCCTTGTAGCCGGGGTAATCATATATATATATCTGTAAAGCACTTTGAGAGGGCCTTCGGTCCTGAAAAGTGCTATATCAGAACTAGCTATTATTATTAAAATAAAATATATTCAATAATGAAAATTCAAGTATTTTAGACTTTTCATAAATTCCACATCAAGAACATGAAATCTCCCATGATAATAGAAAATATGAATGATTTGAATCAACATTTTATGCCTTTTAAAATAACCTTTACAAAATATTTTCAAGGATGCTAATGGTTTTCCATAATTGTTAAGTCCAACTTAGAGATAAGTTTACTTTAGGATCTGTGTGAAATACCCCCTGGGTTATGTTTCCTTCCCAGCATTCAGACTACCTGAATTCATTGTACGGCTTAGTTTTTGCTTTTTCTAGTCTGATCATCATACAGTCAAACCTGTCTATAGCGACCGCCCAAGGGAAGCAGATTTGACTGTATAAAGAAACGTCTTGTGATGAAATGTGGTATAACAAAACGCATGTTTGAGCTTCTTTTCAAACAAAAACTAAATTGATGAAGAATCATGGTCCCACTCTTGTCCGAGTCTCATGTCATATGAAAATTGTAAAACTTGGCCGGACTTATACATGTAGCGAGAGTGCTCTGACCTCTTGAAATTAATTTCTTTATACAACGTTTCTTGGTGTTATCATGATTGTTTCCCAGTCTCTACGCGCCTTTCGTTTTAGGATGAATCTTTATACAACGTTTCCTTATACGAAATTATAAGAAGTTTCTTTTTACAATGTTTCTTTATAAGAGTTTTCTTTATTTAACATTTCTTTATACAACTTTTCTTTATACAACATTATAAGAAGTTTCTTTTTACAACGTTTCTTTATAAGAGTTTTCTTTATTTAACATTTCTTTATACAACCTTTTTTTATACAACGTTTCTTTATACAACTTTTCTTTATACAAAATTATAAGAAGTTTCTTTTTACAACGTTTCTTTATAAGAGTTTTCTTTATTTAACATTTCTTTATACAACCTTTTTTATACAACATTTCTTTATACAACTTTTCTTTATACGACATTTTTTTATACGTTTCTTTATACAACATTTTTTTATACAAAGTTTCTTTATACAAGTTTCATGTAAATTTCTTAAGTCTAAACAGGCTACATTACTGTCAATATTTGCCTGTTTTTCACATTCTCTACAAAATTGTTTTATGATTGCAATTAAATGCCAACATTTGTGATTATCTGTGTATATCTGAAAGTATTTGATGTATAGATATGTAACCTAACATGTAATCCTTGACCATTGTATTGTGTGTTTTCCAACAGGCTAACGTTCCTGTCAAGGTAGATGCAGAATTAGCAGAGATCCTGAGGAGATCAAGATATAGCAAAGTCTTCACCATTGGAGATGGTGCACAGAGCGGCGAAACCGAGGTATTTTAACAAGTAACATAGCTTAACAGGGCTCTCACTTAACTTTTTTTCTTGGTTGCCAGCCGGGCATCCTATACAGTTTTTTAGGTTGCCAAATGGCAGTTTAGGTGGTCACAGTGAGGATGCCATCGTGTCTGTTGCGCCGTCCATATATATCCACAATGGTAACCATGGTAATCATAGTACCAAACAATGAAATACATTGTTCGATGACTTAATATGTTTTTCATTGTTTGATACCATGGTAACCGTGGTGGGTGGTAATTTTGATTTAAAAAACCATGGTTACAATGGTACTTTTTTTTATAAGGGGCGCTACTTGAAATCTTGAATTAAAATAAACTACCGGTATACAAAAATCATAATTACTGGTACACCAGTCAGGGAAAAAATTAAGTTTTCCATTTCGACTTTTTGGGAAATTTTTTTGGGCTACTTTTTCAACTTCCATTGGCTTTTTTTCTCATTTCGAGGGCTCTTTTTTCTGGGGCTACTTTTTCATTAATTCATAAAAGGATAGTTTGTTGAGATTTTGTTAGTAGGCTAAGGTTTCGGGCTTCCTGCTTCATAATTACCTATTAAAAAAGAAAGCATTTATCTAGTTAAAAAACTAAGTTTTAATGCATTAATTTGATGCAAGAACTGTAACAATAGATCTATAAAGTGATCAATTATTCTGGCCATGTTCAGATCTAAGTTCTACTGAATTTCGATAATAATTTTTCAAAGTACAATTTTCACAAGAAAATCAATTCAAACAATCATTTAAAAACGAAGACATTAGTAATACTTTTACTAGTTCTGGGCTCAGGTTTCATACCTCTATTCACAAAACTATATTGAAATCGCGGCAATAATGATGCAAACAGATAGCAATTTCTAAGTGTTGTCAAGTCTCCAGTCTAGCTCAGCTCACACAGCAGCTGCAGTGCACTGTATTGTCACGATCATTTTCTCAGATTTTCTTGTGAAAACTTTACTTTGAAAAATGATTATCAAAATTCAGTTAAGATGGCGAGAAAAATCACAAAATAAGGTTTGATTTCATACCTCTCTTCACGAAAACTATATAAAATTGCGGCAATCATGATGGAAATTGATTGCAGTTTCGCGATGTTAATTTAATAGCAAATGGCCTAGGTTCAGCTAATATGATCTATCGAAACAAAATCGACCACCAAAAACTCGATCCCTACGCTCCGTCTCGCAACAGTGAAAATTTACATGTTTTCGCGTACACGTGCGTGCGACAATGGTAAGCCAGGTAGATCGAGTTTTTTACGACCGAATTTTTTTGTATACAATTTTACACGGAGATTCAGCGCGCACACAATAAATACAAAGCTTGAAGAGAGTGGCCGCTCGCGCAGGCTGCTCGTAATCGTTACGGGGGTGATTTGAGATCATTTCCATTTTTTATCTTGCCCTATTTTTTTGGTTGCCAGCCGGGCAGCCAAGACGGGACTTTTAGGTTGCCCGGTGGCGTTTTAGGTGGTCAATGGCACCCGGGCAACCGCTAATTTCGAGCCCTGCTTAAAACCAGTTATACTCTTGAAATAAAACTTTTCCCAGGTAGCCTAACATTCAAAGCTTTTGTCCTAATAGCGAACTGATGAATAGTAGTAAGTCAGAATAAGTCCAGAGAGCCGAGGTATTTGTTCGAGTTCATCATGACTGTGCCATGGACCAGTGATGGCCTGGTGGTAGAGTCACTATCTGGCAAGCAGTAGATGTCAGCTTCAAATCTAGCTAGTTCCAAAAAAAAATTGACTCGTTTTCAATTACATGTACAAGATCGAGCACTGGATCTTTATAAAATGGGTGTAAGCCATAACATTTCTTTGAGTTATATATTATATTTTGTGAGTTATAAATAATGGCTGTTGGTGTAGTGAGAATCCTTCACAGATATCAAATTTATAGGGTTGTGATTCATGCAACTGCCATGAATCTTGACTACTCTCAAAATTCATGAAAGGTCTTGGTTATACAGGGAAGTTTTTTGTTTTGTTTTTGTTAGGAGGTATGGAAAGAAAAAAGTTCACAGGGACGAAAGGTGACGATGCGTATTGATGTGTATGTTAGAGTAATAAGATAAGCGAAATTAAATGGGGGACAGCACAGGTTAGAACACAATTCGTAATTTGTTTAATGTGAAATACAGGATGAACATAAAAAAAGACTAAAATTCACACATGAGAATTTGTACTGCATTTAAATTTGGTTGCTTCAGATTGTGGAGCTTATATAAATACACATTTATCTCTAATACCTTTACTGGACTTAAAGGAAACTAAAACCTTCATACTAAGTTACTTTTATTGTAAAGTTTCAGATATTTGAATAAAATCAGTGAAAATTTGAACAAAATCGGGCAAGGAATAAGGAAGTAAGAGTGTGTGTGTGTGTGTATTGGGTTTTTACAGACGTGTATCAATCAGATATGATTATTTACGTCTGGGGACCGACCTTTAAACGTCACCATCCGAAAGACGTGACTCAGTTTCGAACCTGCGTCCTCGGCTGAATCAGTTTGTAACTTCCACTTTTTAGCTGGATTACAGGCGCACGCCACAACGCCTAGTTGTTTGACATGACTAGTCACTAGAGGGCGGTATTCAATTTGATGACATCATCTGTGAACAACTCTCCATGCCTTTTGTACATCAAATTGCATGTTTTTCCTTCTTTCTTGTGATTGAGATAATGTACTCCCCTGAAAGCAATATATAGAATGCAAAATGATATTCTACTTCACATGTTATGAAGTCGGATCAAGAACACAAATAAATACGAAGAAAACAAAAAAATTGTGAAATTTTATGTACAAAAGGCATGGAGAGTTGTTCACAGATGATGTCATCAAATTGAATACCGCCCTCTAGTGACTAGTCATTTCAAAAGGCTCTAACTTTCTTATTCCTTGCCCGATTTTGTTCAAATTTTCACTGATTTTATTCAAATCTTTTAAACTTTACAATAAAAGTAACTTAGTATGAAGGTTTTGGTTTCCTTTAATGGGATCCGGTAACTTTGTCTCAGATTCTGAAACAAAATCCTGGATTTAATTTTAGCTCATGCTGCAATGATAATTATAAACCTTTATGTCAGTCAGGAACCCTATGCCTTTTACAAGCCGATCACCTGTCTGATTATCAAAATATTTATGATTGGAAATTGAAACCAAATTGCGTTTTCCTATCGGTTTTCATAACACTAAAGTCTATTGGGGAAAATCGAGTATGGTAAAACCGGTCCCTCAAAGATTTTTAATTTTTTGAGGCAATTCTTGATCTTTTAAAGCACAATTTTTTTTAGGGCTTCAATATTACACCATGTCACAGACACTGATAACACGTAAGGCCGTGCATCTCCGATTTAACATTGTTAAACGATGCCTTTAATATTACTTAAACTGTCTTTCACATCTGTCAAATAAAAGCTTTTTATTTATGGACATCACTGATTATTTTGCTCTTTGCCATCCAGACGTGTCTTTGGTGCCAAAGACAAATGTCATTTATTGGTTGAAGATGGTTGAAAAGAGATTAATCCATTGACTGCCGAGTTCTCTTATTCCCATAAACATTTATGCAGGTGCCACCCCGTTCCAGTAGGCGACGAGTTAAAGGGGGAGATACAGGAAACAAGTTAATGTTTCTTTGAGTTTGATTGTTTTTTTTGTTTTTTTTTGTGTTTTTAGATCGCCAAGGATTGCCCAGTGGATCCCTATGTGTACCTAGGCTGCGCTGATGCGGCTCCGGGCTGCTGTTAACTGGTCTTCAACTGTCTAGGACCAAGTCTTACTCAATTCAGGCCTGGTATTCAGTTTCAGGACCATAACCCATCATATTTAGGAATATGACTCACCCCTTTCAGGATCTGGTCTTGATTCATTTTGAACCGGAACTCAGTCCATTTAGGACCAAGTCTCTATTGAAGACAAGGATCCAATTCATTAAGGGGCATGGCTGACTGTATTCAGGACTATAACTTCCACTTGGCCTAGAACTCACTCCATTCAGGGTCAGGTCTTCAATCGTTTTGGACCAGGACTTGGCCTAATTAGGAACCATGACTCATCAATTTAGAAAGAGGCTCACTTCATCCTGGACTAGGACACATCCCATTTAGGACCAAGACTCCATTCAGAACCAGAACTCACTCCAATAGGATCAAGTCTCGATTCACTCAGGACCTGGACTAACTTCATCGAGGACCAGCTCTTCAAGGATAGCCTACTCTAAACCCTATCAATGAACCTTTCTAGAAGGGTCATTAGCTTTATACCTAACTTTAACTTTCTTTTTCTTTTTGTCCTAAGCTTACCACAAGAGCAGTTTGTAAATAGTTATGAATTCATGTACCAAATATTGCTCGCAGACTAGCAGTCATCAGACCATTATTAGTTAGAGGCTGTGAATGATTATGAAATTATGTACCAAGTTTTGCTTGTAGACTATAAGTCATCGGACCGTCCTTATGATCACTGTTTAATAGAGAAAGTAGACAGAACACTTCAGCATTATATATCCAGTAGAAACACGCCAGGGACTAATGTTCCTGGTATCGCATAGCAATTTGCTATGCATTTTTTATATGACTGCTATACAAATAACATGTGTGTAGCAATTTTCTTCCATAGAAGTGTACACAATTTCATTTGAAACATTGATCTATCAGCTTAATTGCTTATCAAGTTTGAGGATGTAAAATTACTCCATGCACGCTGTTTCTGAGCATACACTGCCTATGTTAGTACATGCGTGTCTACCATTATACGCTGTATGAATCTAGTTGTATCATCATTGTATATATTCCTTTGATTAAGTGCGCATCTCCAAAGTGTAAATGATTGTAAGAATTTGTGAGCCCATCTGATGGACCTATCCATATTTTCTAGTCCTATTTTCATTTCATTTCAGTCACATTTGTATGTTTGAAATTCACAACTCTGAGAATTGTTGCATCATGTGTACTTTACAAGCATTGCCCATCATTACAGCTGCACTGCTAAAGCCAGGGTAATTATGCTGCATTATTGTAGCGCGCTTAGAGACTTCTGACAAAGTAAGTGTTAGGCGCTATATAAGCACTGTAATTATTATTATTATTATTACATGTTTGTATTCATATGTAATATAGAATGGAATAGAGTTCAACTTTAAGTTTGAAAATATTATAAAACGCATCATCAATGATGTTATAAATGTTATCAGCAAAAGTACTCGCAAAATAATTTCATCTTGCTTTGTGTGCATGTCTGCATTTTGAATTGATATTAATGGGGTTTCAAGATTTCCTACAGAAACAAAAGACTCTTTCTTAGTGGTGAATGTTTTTCTTAAAATTTGTTTTTAATCCATATTTGAGCAATCTACTCAAGCTTTTGTTTATATCAGGCTCCCATGGACCTCTCACTGATTGTCTTTTTTGTTTCTTCTTCTTCTTTTAAACCATTAAGGAGATACCTTTAATTCCAAAAGGTAAATAATTTGCTCTTCCATTTTTGCCTTAAATCCCATAAAGATACTTCAGAAAATAAGTTTCATTTTTAGAGTGATATACCATGTTATAATACAATGTGTTTCTACATAATACTTTATGCTAATTCAAACGCAACTCAATGACACAATAATATGAAAGACATCCCAGTATTTGTAGTTATATATGTAGCTTCACATCATTATTTCAGTCGCGTTCTTTTTGTCTTTTACTTCATTACTTGTATTTTAGTAAAAAAAATGTGAAAAATGATGTTATGATGTGCACGTTTATCATTACACCATGTTAATGAGTAATGGTAATTGAAATGATTGCTAGGAAATGAGGAATAGTTGTGATATCATTAATTGTTGTACATGTATTTGATATACATATGTAGATAAAAGATATATTGATATTTGACGGGTAGAATTTGGCAATGTTGACGACATGATTTATCAGTTATTAAATAGCAAAGGAGGGATAATAAAGGCAAATCAAGGATGGCAATGTTTAACTGTAATACTATTTATGATTGAGTTGATGGAATACAGATAATGAAAATGATATTATAGGGGCAGTCCATCCTAATAATTATCTGGTATTAATAAAAGCAGGATAAAAACAAATAAGTGAAAGTTTGAGCAAAATTTGATTCAAAATAAGAAAGTTCTGATTTGTTGAAGTTGCCTTGTGAAACAAAAAATTGGCAACACTGTGAGGTATCTTCCAAGGTCCTCACCAATTTGCTCTGTACTGACGATTTCATAAGCTTTCAACTTCTCGGTTATTGATGACGGAATAGATTTGTTTCATACAGGGGTTGTATAAAAACATATTTGTTTAATAATTATATTTAGGGCGCATTAATAATTGAAATTTTCTTAAGGGAAAATAATAATTTCTGATTTTTTTTTATAGCACAGAGCAAATGGGAAGGGACCTCGCAAGATATATCACAGAGTTGCCAATTTGTGCTTGATTGATCACAACTTCAAAAATGTCTTCTTTTTATTTGGATTATACTCAAACTTTCACGGACTTGTTCCTTTCATTTTTCTGTTTCTATCAAAACTAACTGAATATCAGTTTCATCTTCCCTTGAACATTCATAATGTTGATTATTTTTGTAATAAATATGATAATGCATTTGATGAATCTGAATTGTATGTATGTGATTGTGTATACCTGGCATTAACAGATGTTGTAGAAATGGAAGTATTTTTGAATGTCTAAAATTATGAGGATTAAAATAGTTGTCATGCAGACATTTTTTTTGTTCAAGGCTGTGGTCTTTGGTTCCTTTTGGCTGTTTGAGAGAAGCAGAGAAATGGGAATGAAGGGAAAAGAGCAGAGCGAAAGAAGAGAGATAAGTATAGGAGTGGTGAAATGGTAGAGGAGAGAGGTAGAATAGTTAAGAAGTGTGTGGGTTGGGGGGGGGGGGGGCAAGGACACTTGTAAGAACTGTACCTTCACTTTTGACAACCCCTTGCAAAACGAGGATATCCGATATCTTCAGTTTGAGAACCCTGTAAAATTGTTACGTTTGAAGCCATTTTTAAATGGGGGATACATTTATGTATGTCCTCTATTTACATATAAAAAGTAGGTCCTTGGTTATTTAGAAAATCTCCACAGAGGGAGAGAGAGAGAGAAATTGGGAGAGTGAATATTCCAGAGCTCAAACTTTCACTGACCTGTTTTTTTCATTTTCTGCTTCTATTAAAACCAACTTAGTATCAGGATGGAGGACTTCCCCTTTAAAGAGATTTTCAAAGTTGCAGCAAAGTATGCATTGTTAGGAAGGAAATTTAAATAAAAACTGATATAACAAGTAGTATTTCAGAAAGTTACAAATTATCGGTCCTCTGTTTGACCATGTTCATTCTCATGACAGTCAACCTGAAGTCTGTTCTCAAAATTTTTAAACAGCGCCATCAGATGACAGAACTTCAATCCACAGATAAAGCGAATCTTTAAAATTGTAATTGTAGGGAATTTGTTGATGTTGATGTTGTTGTTACTGTTGTTAATTAACTTTTTCTTTTCAATCTTGGTGTAAGTACAGTTCCATCAGTTTTTTAGGATTAACAGAACCATAGATAGAAATCGAACTCCCCCCCCTCCCCCCCCCCCCCCCCAAAAAAAAAGAGACCGGGTAATGATTGTTTTCTTCCTTCTGACTCCAACTCACCCCCAAACCCGACTCCTCTTTCTTTCACCGTTCGAATTTCGTGAACGTAACCTCATGCCCCCACCCGATCCCCCGTATGCCCCCCCCCCTGCAACACCAGGCAATACTACACCAATAATTACGCGTTATGTACAAATTAAAATTCATAATGTTGTCTGCACGTAAGTCGTTATACGTGCTAGATAATCTATTGAGCCTTGATATGACACAAACAACGATCGTCTCGATCCCGTCTGATCCACCCCCCCGCCAATGACCGTCATATTGCAAAGCAGTATATCAACGACGCTTCAATTACAGGTGAATGGATAAATCAATATTGTCCCTCGGGCCTCGGGGGTGTGATGCTCCTGCCGTTGGAAGGCCTTGAACAGAAACGGTCACAGTTAGTGTCACGCTAATGAGAAAATACAACTTGAACTCTTTCCTCTTTGGGATGATAGATAATATCTGTATTGATGATGACATGAAACAATGGCGTATGGTTCTGGCTACAGAGAGGGCACAGACTGGTATGATGATGGTGGTGGTTGGTGGTATAGGAAGAGGGTCACGGGAAAATAAATATTAGGTGTCGAGAGTTGGACGGGTCTTTGCATTTCGGTTCTCTTTCTCTCCTCTCTTGCCCATTCTCTTGCATTTTTCTCTTTCGCCCATTCGCTTGCGAAATGCCCTCTCCCCAAGTGTAAAATAGAAATAATTAATTGCCCCAAGAGCTTACTATTTTTCCATCGCAGTCCTTTTGCAAGGAATATTTTTTTACTCTTTCCGTTCTAGTTGTTTACCTACGTGATTATAACTGCATATTGCGATAAAATTAACCCGGTTTTAGAAACGTTAATTTGATTCTCCATCATCATAGCTTTCAATATTATTGCGCTTTACTAATTTTGAAACTTTGTGTCAAATTGAAGATGCTTTGCATACTAAAAACTGAAATGTTAAATCACCATTTAAAAGGGCCAAGGAGTGACCACTCTTTCAAAATGGTAAATTAACACTTTAAACATGCTGGATCCAACACTATAAACGTTGAATTTAGCAGGTTAAAAGGCTCGGTTAAAAGGAACAATCTGACATTTTGAAAGAGTGGTCACTCCTCGGCCCTTTTAAATTGACATTTAACATTTCAGTCTTTAGAGTGATGATGTGTATCATGCTCTACATTTTGCTTTGCTCGGTGATCTAAGGCAGCGTTTTTCAACCTCTTTTAGTCACGGCATCCTTTCAAGAAATAGGAAGTGTGGCGTCACCCCCAATCCCATATTCATCGCATGAACATTCATTTTGCAATAAATCCCGCAACAAGTGCACTCGTCAAATGCCATGTCCACACGTATGAGCACATTATTTTTCCAGCTTTTACGAGCGGAGCGAACAAAAAAGAAGAACTGTCGGTATGATAGAAATGTTATTTTGTACCGCCATATAAATGGAATAAAACAACCCTGATATTTGGTAACCTTTGTTGCTGTTTTTATGTCCGAAATCAGATACAAAAATATTATACAAAGAAAAATCTACAAATGAAATATACATATACATAGATAACACTCGGAGGAAAGCCCAATTCAGCAATGTTTACAGAACATTACTGTTCTACCTTGCACGCACATGAGGATAATATTTTTATGCGGGCATATTGTTGTCAAGAACATCCTGTTTCTAATTTACGTACGAGTGTGGTAAGAAAGTAATTTCAATATATCATGAGATATATTTGGGCACCTTGCTGCCCTGATATATGACGATACTGGGCACCTCCCTTTCGAATAGAAAGATATTCGGGCACCTCGCTGCCCAAATATTGAGGTATTCAGTCATTTCACTGACTGAAATAATTCTATATGAATATTGCGAGCGAGCAAAGTGAGCGAGGTAGAAAGATATTTCATGATCTTTGGAATGTTCTTTTCTCATGAAAACACAACATTTTATTTACACGAAATTGACGTCACATCCCTTGAGAAAAGAATAAGAACATATTATGATGGTTCATTTTACTATTGTAGTGGCTATATTATTTGTTAATTCGGAGGGTTTGTTAATAATAATAATAACATTCCGCATATATAGCGCAGAATACATCGATACAACGATGTGTCTAAGCGCTTTACAGATATTGCCCCGGTCATCAGATTCAGGCTTACCCGCACACAATGTATGCACATTCTCCACTCCCTGGAGAGCATTCTGGCCAGTCGTCCATTTTTACAAGCGCACAGTGTCTTGCTAATAAGCACATAATCTTTCGCATACCTACCGGGAACCCATTTAACACCTGGGTGGAGAGTGGCAAATGTTGATTATCGTCTTGCCAAAGGACATTAGTGCTGCGGCGGGACTCGACCCCGCACCCTGTGATCTGCAGTCGGGTGACTTAATCCACTACATTACAACAGTCCTCTACTCTTCTCTCCGATAATGCGACATTTCTTTACACAGTTTATTGTATTATTATTAAAAAGTATAATTACTTACTTAATTAATTAATTAATTATTCTTCGAGATGATATGATGAACCATGAAGCAGATGATGACTTTTTGGCGAATTAAATGCCAATGAATCTCTCTATAATAATTAT
>JAVYIG010015803.1:0-34200 GCA_035222895.1 Strongylocentrotus droebachiensis | reverse complement strand
GGAGTGCCTTGTTGACCGTTATGCGTTCTGATGGCTCAAATATAAGCATCTTCGCTAGCAGATCCAAACCTTGAGGATCTGCTTTAGGGTACAGTTTAGACAGGTCTTTGGGAGTCTTGTTGGCAAAGTTCTTCTGGAAGAAGTTGTACAGATGATCACTGCTTGTGGATTTCAGCATGTGGGTCGGAGGCATTCCAAGGACATCCACTATGAGTGAGAGCTGATCAATAGGATTCTTTCCGGGAAACATCTGTTTCCTACCAATCATCTCACCAAGAATACAACCCACAGACCAGACATCCACCGCCAGGGTGTAGTCATCTGAAGAAAACAGAAGCTCTGGAGCACGGTACCACCTCGTTGCTACATACGAGGTCATGAACATTTTCTTCTTATCCGTGCTGAATGTGGACAACCCTCTTGCCATTCCAAAGTCTCCCACCTTCAGTTCGCAATTCTCGTTGACTAACAAATTGCTTGGTTTCAAATCCCTATGGATCACATCAGCAGAGTGAATGTACTTGAGCCCTCTCAGGATCTGATAGAGAAAGAACCTGATGTGCTCCAAACTGAATGGTTGATTGGAGTGGATGATTTGATGCAAGTCACTTTCCATGAGGTCAAAGACCACATAGACATCTTTCATCTCCGACAGAGGTTCCTTGGGCATGAGGATCTCCCGGATGGCGATGACGTTCTCATGCCTAAAGTGGCGCAAAATCTTCAACTCTCTGAAGGTCCTTTTGGCAGTGGTGAGCTCATCAAAGGAATTTGGAATCTTTTTGATGGCCACCTTCTCGCCATTCTTCTTATTGATTGCTGAACAAACAACTCCATAGGCACCTGGGTGGGAGGAAATAATAAAGTATTAATAAAATTGACATGTTCATAGTCAATATAAACATTATGCTACTATACCTATGACTAATGATAGTTGCAAAGGTATTTCTATCATCTTCTCTCCCAACAATTCCTCCTTGGAACATACCTAAACAGCTTTAAACTTTTTAAAATATTGAAACAAGTATGTACCACATTGTTTAATAAAGATGTGTTACACTTCATAAGAGTGTGTCAACACATTTTTCAAAGTGAAATGGTGATTTGCTTGTAAACATAAACATTGGAATTGGAAACCTCTTTGGCAACCTTGAAATACAATAATGTTGAATAACTTACAATACATTATATTCTCAGTTTTGATATTTCAAATAGATTTCTAGAACTTAGAAGTTATGCTGATATATAGTAGTTGCTAAGACCAATGTCTTCCAAATTCAATACCTCTAAACAATAACAAATATTTTGGGAAATGAGTTGAGTAGAAATCAAAATATGAAAAATCACATGAGTCCCTAATAATTTAATAATTTAGTATGTACCTGTTCCAATCTTTTCCAGAGGTTTGTAATTTGAGTTGGCAATGTCAAACTTGACATCCATGCATCTGCCCTTGAAAGCAAGGAGACTCCTTGATGCAGCTTGCTGCATTATGAATTATGTTGGTTTAGACTTTAGAAAGTAGAAATCATAGCATCACCCAGAGTAGACCTAGAAAGAAAAAGCAGATAATTTACAAATGATACAAGATACGTTTGTTTTTCATTTTATTTATTGACCATTAAAAAAAACTAAATATACAAAAACATCAATACAATGGTGAATAGAAGAATAATATCAAAGAACAACATAAAAAGGTAATTTTTGAACGAAGCACCACTCAATGAAACGACCGGAAGTTTCAACAGGATCACCTCACACTTCCGTATACTGATGCTGATGCTGAAGAGTAGAGTCAGTAGACTCAGTATGATGATGATGTACATAGACCAATGCCTAGCAACCCAATGGTTTCTCAATATTAATATAATGGTGCGCATTAGCAGAGCATTGAGGCTCTCTATGCTTTGCCATTCCAGCAAAGCATAATAGAGAGTCAATGCGATTGCGTACGGACCTCTAGCACATTAATAGACGTCTAGGCAGCATTTGAATACATGAACAGTCAGAGTCAATACACTCACAACACGCAAATGCACACAATCATGCTGATGCAGTTGATCGACAGTAGACCAAATTGTCCATCTCTTTCGTTCGTTAAGCCTCTTATTTGGGTAAGGTCGACGTCGGCTCCTCTTTTAGTACTGCATGCTAATTCAGTAATTGCTATTTAGACTCTAAGTGTCATCAATTGTCACTAAACTACCGATTTTAAGTGAAATTAGACTCTAGGGTTCTAGTTGAGTTTTGTACAGTGGTGTTTGAAATGTTGAGAATCAAAAGCACAGCTTTTAATACACAGCCAGGATACTAATGCACCTAGAATCTAAGTGTGAACAAATGAGCTGATTGAATAAACTATTATTAGTTACTACTAGTTAAGACATCAAATGATACATGTGGGACCGAGGTAGGTTAAAACTAAAATTGTAGATAAAACAAGTGCTTTAAACTAAAGGGTGACAATGAAAAAGATGCATACTACTTGTTTGAAATGATTTACAATTACCACAATTTTACAAAAATGATAAATTCTCACCTTATACACAGTAAAATAACGTCAATCGGGTACATTATTGGCCGAAGGCAGTGTGCGTATAAACGAATGCACTCCTGTATAAATACAACATCGTTCTAAAAATAGAACTGCCATAACTACTCACAACCAATGAACGAAGAGCTGCTTTGACAAAAGGGAATTGCGAAACTAAATTAAAAACGACTCCACCCTTTTGCCTATATATAATATGTAGGCCTACATGAAGAAAAAACAAAGAATCACAGGAATCTAGTAAGACCCGATAATTTTGTTTTTAATAAATAAATATAGATCTATTTTCCAATCGCTTTAAATAATAGTTTAGATATGTTGCCTGTAGGTGCTGCTATGGCATATAGACCCTATAGTCTCGATTAAAGGAATAAAGCCAGCACGGTATATAACAATCATCATTGGCCTGAGTGAAAGTAATATTAGAATTTAAACTAATGAGTGTAAGTAATAGATATTTAACAAATAAATTTCTTGTTGGCTTATTACTTGTACAATTACCCCCTCCTTTTTTTCCCCCTTTAATTTTTTTTTTTTTTGCATCGCTTCATCCTATACTCAAATGGTACTTCATGTGAAGACCGAAGTATGTATATTTCCCCCTATTTCTCTTGCCTTTAGCATTTAATTTCAAGTCAATTTTTCGCCTTACAAATTATATATATTATTATTATTAGTATTAGTAGTAGAAGATAAATTAAATAAAACAAATTGTACATTCATTCCCCCTCTCTTATATGCTGCATCCTACCAAAGAGATACTCAAATGGTACTTCATGTGAAGATAAGACCTACACATATATTTTCCCCACTCTTTTTCCTTGAGCATTTAATTTTAAGTGTATTTTTCGCCTTACAAATCACATCTATTATTATTATTATTGAAGTAGTAGTATTAGAAGAAGTATTATTGTGATTATATTATATCATCACCATCATCATAATTATCATTTTTATCATTATTGTAATCATCAACATCATTATCATCATCATAATATAAACCATATATCGGCCTAAAATTGACTCCGATTATACTAAAAAAGAGAAAATTAAACGCTTTGCATGCAATTGATATGTCCGCCTGAATTACTAATGTGAGCTTCTTATTAATAGTCCTGTCAACTTTAATAGTATTCTGTCTGATTAAAATGTTCACATTTTTTTCTCATCTGCCGTGCATTTATATTGAACCTAGCCCCAACCTAATATTCAGGGCAGGCATCCTAGTAATTTAGGTCCACGTTTGTTGGTGCACTTCTGCTTTGATCTCTCTCTCCCTCTCTCTCTCTCTCTCTCTCTCTCTCTCTCTCTCCTCCCCCTCCCCCTCTCTCTCTCTCTCTCTCCCTCTCTCCCTCTCTCTCTCTCTCTCCTCTCTCTCCTCTCTCTCTCTCTCTAATTCTGGCAGTTTTTCTTTTTTTCTTTTTCATTTTGTTTACCGTCTAGATAGTAAGTCACTAATCTCCACTAAGTTAATATATTATATCTCTATGCTGATCTCAATGAGAAAAACATAAATCAACGTGTAGTGTACTAAAACGAGGCGGTAGAGGACGCTCTATCAAAACTAAATATTATATTTGCACTATCGGTATATTACGCACATGTGCTGACGTGATCGACACAGACCGACAGCCTATTTTTGCTAATTGTTATATGTTTTGACGTGAAAATTTGCCACCATGCCTATGGGAACCAGGAGAAGCTCTAGACGGATTGCTGGAGGAACAGAGTCGGAAGGAGACCAATCAGACAGTTCTGGTAAGTTCTTCCTTTCAGCATAAACGTTGCACTCGGTCTACGGAACGGAGCTCTACCGCGGCGCTGGGCCGCACCGCCCCGCCTGGCTTAAGCTTGGGCTGTGGCGGAGAGAATAAGTGGTGGAGCTCTAGCATGATCACGTCACCATTCATTCCATGGCATTGCCACTGCCAGTTTGCCATGGCATATTATTGGAAAGTTTGCCATGTATGCTCTTGACAAGATTGACATTGTTTGAAAGTGTTTACATTGCATAGAATTTCTGCCTTTCACTATTCCTCTCCACTCTCTTTTTCTTTTTGTCAAGGTAGGGAGGCCAATGCCCGGGCGTAAGGCTTCTACGCCTACGATTTGTGCGCTCGTCGCCCACTTCAAAAAATTAGCAGAGGGAAAAAAATGATGTAAAAAAAAAAATTGATGAAAATAAGAAAAGAAAATACAATTATACATTTCACAACATACCTATAATCACGGATCTGTAACAGTCTTTCACCATTTGTTGACGATCTTGCAGATTTTGACGTATTTGAGTCCAATAATTGTCGTAGCAGAACAACTTTACGGACACGCATCACAGACTAAGAAAATCCTAGAGGGCGTAGAGGTTTGCTCACTAAAAACCTTCTCATTGGCTGAAGGTAGACCCTAAAAATATGGGATCCGTTTTGAGTAAAGAACTTTTGATACAGATCAACATTTCAGATGTTCACAATTGCCACTTCTAACAACTAGAAAATATAAAGAAAAAAGATTATATCTTTTTAAATACAGAATTTTACAAACTGAACATGCGAAGGTAGATAGAGTACAATGATTATGTCAATCTTGCGTTGGTTTGAGCCCTATAGCTACAGCCATCTCAAAATGAGAAGGAAAACTGTGACCGGTGACGTCATTGTTCGCGCCAAAAATAAAGGGTATTGCGACATATGTCTGAGCTCCACTGAGCCTCCGGTCAGATCGTGCGCAAAGCGTAGTCTTATTTATAGACCCTAGTACCTTATTCTCACAGCACTAGATTCGAGTGTCGTGCAGTAATGTATGAGAAGTGTTAAAAAAGATATTTAAGTACAAAAAAAAGTCTACATGAGCAGTCTATACTCCAATTGAGAATTGAAATGAAAGCCATGATTTGAAGGTGTGTGTTGTATCATACATGGTTAGTGAGTGTGTATGTTACGTATAGCGAAAGGGAGAGAGAGAGAGAGAGAGAGAGTGAGAGAAATGCGCTATGCATGCTGCTGTGTTCGCTGCAAGATGGATGTTAATTGGACCTCGTAACTTCTCGATCGTTGATAATAAGGAATACTCATGAGGAAATCAAATTATTGGAATACACATCTAAGGTAAATATCAATGAATTATATACTTTATTTCCTGCCAATTTTGATATCTCTTCTTCATTTTTGAACCATCGCCTTCGGCTCGTAGTAGTAGAAGATGTAATCGTTCGCACATTGATGGCTGGATTTCAGCCTGCATCGGGGCTTGCCTAGCCTGTGTCGGTGTGTACGTGTGCGACCGATTCAAGGCTAGCCGCTGTTGAGTGATTGCACTTTCGCGCGAAGTTTTAAACTTCATCATGAACTTTGTCCGGACAATGACACGCCCATTCCCTCGGGCCTGTCTAATTATCAACGTAATTTCGCGACATGAATTTATCTGTTTCAAGGCTCTTGCGTACGGCCAAGGCGTAGAAGGAAGGGAGTGTTTACAAGCTGGATATCTCCTATTTTATGGAACTTCTGGAGTCGGCAGATGGGTGAGTTTTCTTAGTGAAAGTAAATGCTTTCTTTTAATCTTTGTTTTATTTTAAACAAATTCGTAATTAAAAAGTTAGATTTGGGCATTGGCCTCCCTAGTCAAGGCTCAAGTTTATGTTGCCCATTTCATTGAATTTGAAAATATTGTTGGTATTATCAGTGTAAGTTTATGCATATTATATTTCTCAAGTATAATTATATTCTAGTTTAGTACTGACTATTATTAGTTATTGTTAATAAGCTCAACAGATTACGTTAACCTTTTCTAACCCCTGTCGGCCGGTGTTTGTTTATCTTTTCTATCCAAACATGCCTCTTTCTTTTAATGAATAATTGTCAATGGTTCATTACTTCTTACTTCAATGTTACTTTTGTTAGTCACATTTTACAGACTTTCTGCAGAAATCTATGTATATTTGGATCAAATTAATAATATTAATTTGATCCAATGTAAGAATTTATATTAAAAAAAAGAAGAAAGAAAGATACTTCATTATCATATCTGTAATCTCCCTGTACAGTGACAGTGTTCTCCTGATAAATTGCATTTAACCAAGCTCTTTGTCAAGAGTACATATAGATTTTCTTTATCATTGCCATTGGTAATTAGTAACTGATATTTCCCATAAGAATGCATCTAGCTGTCTTATTCTTTCTGAAACATAAATTTTCATTGCTTTACTACTTTTTAACAAATATATACTCTCCTTTTATACTTGCTCCTTCCAGTAGGTCAATCGAGCCCAAGAAAGAGGGTTTCAAGATCTGCTAAGAAGACTACTAAGAGCAAGATATCTGAGGAAAAGATCAAGTCCATTCCAGAAGAATCATTGAAATTTGACATAACAGATGCATCAACACCGGTAAAGAACAAACACAATGTGTCATTGGACAAAAATAAGAAGGGGTCAAACACTCCTCAACCGTTGGACATATCTTCTGTTGCAAGTGAGTCAGTGAAATCTGTAGACTGTAGTTCAGACTCCAAGGAGAAGTCTGCCGAAAAGACTGCTACCACAGAGGTGGCACATTCAAAGAAAAGGTCTGCAAAAGAGACTACTAGTACTACCACAGAGGCGGTGCATTCAAGGAAAAGGTCTGCTGAAGAGACTACTACCACAGAGGCGATACACTCAAAGAAAAAGTCTGCTGAAGAGACTACTACCACAGAGGCGATACATTCAAAGGAGAAGTCTGCAGAAGAGATAACAGCCCATTGTGATGTCATCAAGAATGTGATGGAAGCTTATAAGCAGGAATCTACGACAAAGAAGAAGTCCAAGGGCATGGCGAAGTCAGGAAGGCCTTGGAAAACTGAACAGACTGCAAGGTGGGTACATGCGGGAACAGTTCAGGAAGATTCTTTTTTTTTTGAGGGGGAGGCTTCATAGGGTTTTTGTTTGGGGGGGGGGGGGGGGCTTGAAGAAATTTCAGGGGAAATGGAACCCTTACCCCATCCCTCTAGAACCACTACTGGGTAAAGGTAGACTAGAAGATAACATTGAGACCGAGTTTCTAGGTCTTTGCAAACCAGAGGAAGAAACCAGTGTACATGTACAGTGCGTCCCAGAAAAAACGAAACCGAGAAGTATCGTTGTTCTATCATAACTTAATCACAACTATAATTAATGAATGATACATATTTGGAAAGCTTAGAGTCTCCTCTTTCATGTGATGCTACTCAGATAATGCATATTTTACGCATGAATGATTAAAAGCAATTTGAAGGAAGGAAACCAAAAAGACATTTGGCGGGCGGTATCTGAATTTCGAAGAAAAATTCACATTTCTAGAAAGTTGAGTTTCTGCCCTTTCATATGACACCTCAATTAGGAAAAATGAGCGAGGAATGGCAAGTTCTGTTTGTTTAAAGTAGTGCTTGCATTTCCATAATTTTATTAAACGAATTCGTTTTCAGTGGCTGCCTGCCGTATCAATAAACGAAATTAACAAAAGACTTAACTCCGTTTCGTTGACAATCAGCCGTAGACGAGAGTCTTCATGCATGGCTGATTGTCAACGAAACGGAGTTAAGTCTTTTGTCAAATCTGCTTTTTGCTACGGCAGGCACCCAGTGAAAACGAATTCGTTTGTTAAAATTATGAAAATGTAAGGGCTACTTTAAGCAAACAGAACTTTGTTATTTCTGGCTCATTTTTCTTGACTGAGGTATCATATGAAAGAACAGAAAATGAACCTTCTAGAAATATAAATTTTTCTTTGAAATTCAGATACCCCCCGCCAAATTACTTTTTGGTTCCCTTCCTTCAAATTGCTTTTAATCACTCATGCGTAAAATATGCATCACGTGAGTAAGATCAACTGAAAGAGGAGACTCTAAGCTTTCCAAATATGTATCATTCATTAATTATGGTTGTGATTAAGTTATGATAAAACATCGATACTTCTCGGTTTCGTTTTTTCTGGGACGCACTGTATAAAGAAGTAAAGAAACATGTGATAGCATGAACACAAGACACATATTTAACGTCCAAAAAGAAACTTGAGTTGGATAAAAGTGTGCAGTTTCTTGCAATCCTCATACTTTATGCAGTTTATATAAGTCCAGATTCTTTATCAAATTCCCTTTTTGAAATTGTATATTAATTTCTCTTTAGCTGTAGAGTGTTTTTGTTCTCTTGCACAAGAGCAAACTAAGCTTGGGTTTTATAAACCTAAAGTATATTTCTCATCGTTTATTTTCTGTCTTATTTTTATTTCAGGTTTTCTGGCATGAAAAAAGACAAGCCCCTAAGGTCGTCATGGCAGCTCAAAATGGCCCAGAAAGCGGAAAAGATGTCCGTCAGAAAATATCAGCAGGGTCTAGAAGATGCCAAGAGGCAGGCCAAACTTGTAAGTCTTCTCCTTCTGATTGTTGTCAACAGCATTTCTCTGTCATTTTTATTTGAAATCTTGGAACGTCTCACAATACTGACAGTTTTGGTCTTGTGGACGCTCAGGTAACTTTAAGAGGCTGGAGGTAGTTTTGCAAAGATCCTCAGTCAAACTTAACTCTAAGTTGGACTTAAACATTTTGGAGAGCCAATTGTAGCCTTAAAATAAAATATAGCCAAAAGCAAAAATTCAAGTATTTTAGACTTTTCATAAACTCCACATCAAGAACATGGAATCTCCTTGATAATAAGAAATATGAATGAACTTTTACAAAATATTTTCAAAGATGCTCACTCCAACTAAGAGACAAGTTCGACTTAAATTTGGACCTTTGTGAAACACCCCCTGGTGTGACAGACATTGTCAGTCTCGTAGGCTCCAGGTCAAATTGACCCTCTGTCTCTTGTGCCATTGGTCTCTTGGCCTGTCAGTCTCTCAAAGGGGTTCGATCTTATTGGCTGTAGCCCTAGAATCAATATATCGGGTATATTAAAAATACTTCTTTTTGTTTTCATGTAGATTTGTAGAATTAAAAAGATTGACCCTCTCTCTCCCTTTGCCAACAACATATCGATTGGAAGAAATATTCAGAAAAATATGCTACCTTGTATGGAAGTAGGACTAATGGAAGTCAAAAGTTTTCATGACAAACTTAGATTGAGCAAACTAAATACTTTCATGTTTTATTTATGTTCACCCAAATTTCTCTTTTAACTACGGATAGTCTGTTTCTTAGCCAGTTCTGCACAGAAATGTATCAACGACTTGTCCTTATTTCAGTTTGCTATGATGGAGAACATGCTTTGACTAACATGATAAATATAATTTTCAGAATGCCCTGGGCCCCGTCTTACAAAGAGTTGATATCAATTGCAACTATGTACAAAAGAGATAGGAGACTGCAAACTTGTGATTGATTAGAAGACTTGCAATTAATTTGGATCAATCGCAACACAAAGACGGGGGCCCTTACTTGAGATATATTAATTTGAAGTATATTGTCGATTTGTTTTTGCAGTTGAAGAAGCAGCGCAGAGAAGAACATGAGAAGAAGAAGGAAGAGAATCAGAGGAAATCAGAAGTGGTTCAAGTTGTAAGTCTGCTCACATTCTTGGCATTTTATTTATTATAGTACATTGTTAGCCAGTGTATGAAGAATGGGGCCAATTATACTTTACAATGGGTACATATTAGGCCTGAGTCTTTAGTTTTTTTTTGCTAAACGTTTAGCTGTTAACTCTATACACGTTCAGAGAGCTCTTCAAGTACGGCGGTATTTTACTGTTTTGAAATAATAATCTTTACTTTGAATATTTCCAAGCGGGGAATTTTGTTAAACTTGTTTGATTTAACATTCAATTTGATGCAGTTACACAAATTATGAAATTAAATCAATAAAGTCAACGAACCTCTACTTTAATGATATACAGAAGTAATCTCATATTCATATTGTCTTCATGTATGTACTGTTAATAAATGTTGTCTTATTGTAAAGTTTGTAATGATAATGTTCAATCTTAATTAATAGTTCCATATTTACAGTTAGGTGATTCTCAATTATTGTGCCTTGCTATTCTAAATAAAACCTGTAATTATGTGAGGATTCCCATTAGGTGGACAATCAATCTATAAAACAAAACTGAACTTGAAATGCTCTGTGAATTTAACTAGATATCAAACATTGCTTGTAAACCACCATTTCTTTGTACTCTATAGGATAACTCTCATGTATTATTATTATCTATTTATTTTTTACAGATAAAGAATCCAGCCAAGTTGAAGAGGATGAAGAAGAAACAACTTCGCATGATTCAGAAGCGACCCACAGTGAAATGAGCAGGAAACGGAAAGGGACTTGCTGATAATATATCATCAGTCAGATTAGAAAGAGAGCCAGGCCACAGGTCATGCAAAGGTCGGCAATTCCACTTAGGGAAAAAGACAATTCAAATTTTGTTTTTTTCATGAAGTTGTTTTTTCATGCATCTTCATTTTTTGTGCTACAAATATCTTCATTACACAGATAATAATAATAATAATAATAATAATAACAATATGTCTTGTTTACCCAGGGTAGCCTAATCAGTATTTATACTGATATGTTGTCTTCAGATATAGTTTTAAAAATACATCTGCCTAAAGAATGCAGATGGATATCATGATCATTATAGTAGGTTTGCTGCAAATCCAGGCTCCTTGTTTTTTAAATTTCAACTGCTGTTTTAACTAAAATATTAGTGATGCCCATTCCCCCCAAAATAGATTGCTACACTCTGTTCCCTAGGCCTGATAGCAAACAGCTACAGTCAATGATGTTTGTAATAGTTGTCTAGTAATATTTTTACAATACATCCAGCACTGAGAAGTAGTAAAATTGTAAGAATTGTGAAGTTTTATAAATTATGTAAAGTATAATTATCACACACACAAATAAAAACATATATGGCATAATGTTATGTGTTACTTTCTTTGGAACTATTATTGCTCTTTGTCTGGTGTGTGTATATGTGGGTGGGTACTGAGGACACTCGTAAGAACTATACCATCACTTTGACGATCACTCACAAAACAAAGACGTCCTTGGTTTGAGAACCCCATAAATTGTTAAATTTTGATGCCCTTTCACATAGGGGTAGTTCATTGAGGTGCTCTATTGGCAGGGAAAAAATAGGTCCTTGGTTATTCAGTAAATATCATATCGTCCTTGGGATGTTACATTCCTACAAACATGTATAAATGTATACATCTGTCCCTGTTACATAAAGAACCCACACCTATTTGTGGCTCTGAGTAAAGACTTCAATAGTGGAGTGAGATGGTAGTGATTTCCAAGCATTATATTGCACCCTCGTACCTAGAATCACTTTACAATCATACTCCACTATTTAAGTCTCTACTCAGAGCCACAAAAATGTGTGGGTTCCTTATGTAACACGGACATGAAAAATGTCACAAAGTGGGTCCCTAATTCATGGAATTACCTGTATGTCCTTGCACATGTAATAACATCATGATGTGTAAATGTGAGTCCTTGATTTACACCAGATATGTGTGTGTGTTTGTGTGTGTGTGTGTGTATGTGTATGCTGTGGTCTAGTACTACCCAATATATCATCCACTGAGAGTCCAAAGGGCATTTTCATATCAGGAAGGGAACCCAAATCACCCAAACAAAATGTTTTGTTTAGTCTGTTTTGAGCTTCATGTTGGTATCCGACTGCTGTGAAGATATGTTGCAAACTCCAAATATTTAAAAAATGGTCTTGAATTGAAGCAAAAGTGACTCATGGTTGAATAGATTAGTGAACACACCTCCACAAATGTGTCATGCGCGAATTAAACTTAAAGATTTAAAGCCGCATTTTCACTTTATCTCCTCTTTTATTGTCAAATGCGAATATTGTGTATCTTTAGGAAATGATTTCTTGCTTCGAATGAGAAGTAACTATTTATTGCTCCCCCGGTGATGCTTCTCTCACACTTATTTGGCATACGGGTATACTGTACACATGTATACATTTTATACTTTCTATCATATTATCCTCCCATCAACATACATCAGTCAGATTTTCAGATGCTGTATTTATTATTAGTTACAAGATCACACATTGCAAGCAAAATAAATCCAAGAAGAGTCATGTATATGTAGAAATCAGAAATTTTATTTACTAGAATACTAGAAATGGATCACAATCATGTTTTCACCAATAGGCCATTTTGTGTGAATAGTTACAAATTATTTCATTTACCTGTTACAAATACATGTAATTGTATTTCAATAGTCAGAATGTGAATTACATACATTTCGTGTTGTTAGATAGGACTAGCCCCTAGCACAAATTAATGTATGCAATTCACATTCTGACTATTGAAATACAGTTACATGTATTTGTAACAGTTGAGTGAAATAATTTAACATGGCACTTACCAAAGATTCATGCATTAAATTTGATTTGATAATATTACGATAATGGTCTATTCTGATACAGCTGCACTTAAAGATATAAATGTGTATAGCGTATATTAACACGGTTGCCCATAAATTTGGAATAAATTTTCTACCCTCTTTTAATGAAATGATCGTGACAATATGATTTGTTTTTGATAAATTAAGTATATATCTTTTTAGATCTATATTGATCAACCTTTATCGATACATAGCATAGCATACATATGATATTTAATAATTTCTGTAATTAAAAAAGGTTCTGTCAGTTTGGTTGTGTGACTGTGACCGCCTGACCTGAGTATTACTTTTCAGGAGAAGACAAATTAGACTTTGACTACAGCCTTTCCTGTGTTAGCACCAGTGAAGAGTTCAGTGAAGGCCTTGAACATGTTCTCAAACCCGTCGGTTCTGTGCTCTCGAACCTTCAGCTTACCCTGTTATAATGATAGAAAGTTTGAACCAAAATATTGAGTCATAGAGGACAGAACAATTTGTTAATAGAAATCTTGTCTCTTGAATCAGGACACGGGTGAACATCACATTACAAGGAGCATATGTAGTCAATATGGCAAAATGTAGAAGATAAAAGTATGGACACATTGCTAGGTCCCATGGAAATTATCAAGATCAGGGGCCCTGGGCCCGCTGCATAAAACTTACCATTGATGGTAACTTTGCCATCAATGGTAACTACCATGGAAACCTTGATTTGATTGACTGTTGAGCCATGTTACCATGGTAGTTGCTATTGATGGCAAAGTTACCATTAATGGTAAGTTTTATTCAGCGGGGCCCTGTTCTTCTATTCTTGAATAGAGTAGGCCTTAGTATAACTCTCTTCCTTTTCTCTCTCTCACAATAGATGCACATGTTCATCGCAATGAAGAGAATTCTTGTATAAATAATTCATTGTTGCATAATTGGAACGCCCTCATTGTTCACCAAACAGGATTAGACCTCTTCACCTATATTTTTTTCTCAAAAAACATGGTTTTGTTATTAAAAAAGGTCTAGCTTTGAACATGGACACAATCATATTTGGCTTTGAAAATAATTGTAATATCTTATGGTGAAAGGGACATCTTTTCAGTGGTGACTCTTAGGGGTCAAGGAGATCTCGCTTGAAACAAATTTGTATGCATTGTAAAAGCATAATTTAAAGAAAAATTATGTGTTCTGAAGACACAAATTAAACAATAGAAAGAATGCGTGCTGATAGAACAATAAAAAAAGCGAGTCTAATCAATACGCTTCACTCGATGGATCTAAGTGCAGAAACGCCCCCATATTGAGAAAAGGTTTGTCTGGAACTTTAGTGGAGAGGAGGGGGGGGGGGGGGGGGGGTGAGCTAGCGGGATTCCCAAAACCATACCGGTATTCATATTGAGAGAACCTCTCTGTCCCTTTTGGGAAGGCTGGCAGGATTCCCCAATTCATAATTTTATTCCCGTGAGAAATGAATGTCGGGAAAAATGTTGCCCTTCCTTCTCATGGCAATCCTAGATCCGCCAAAGCTTAACTGTATTGAAAATAACATGATCAATTTTAGACCTACACTACTGATGATCTGCTGAGGAGTAAGATTTTATTTGACTCTTGCGACTCCCTTCAGGAGTATGAGAGCACAACATATTTACAATACAACAGAGAAAGATATTTAAAACAAAGTAAGATATACATAATATATGACATTATAATCCTTACCTCATTGATCCATTTGCTTAGTTGAGTGACTGCTTCTGCCCATCTTGTGATGTATTGCATCACATTAAAACCTTGCATCTTGAGATGGTTTGTGACCATCACACTAAAAAGAGACGGCACTGTGGTGAAGAAACAAAACATGTGAGCAATCATTTGCGGCCCCGTACTGTGAAGATGATTTAATCATTCATTCATTCATTTATTCATTATTTTTTGGGTAAACGAGACACTCATTTACGGCCCACATGTAAATGTGATTTATTGCAATTACAACTCGTCAGATCTGAATCCTATAAGTCGTGACACTTTGGAGACAATTTGCCCTAACTATTGGTACAGTTGAATGAAGTAGTGCACGGGGACGATGACGAGTGACTTGTCTCTCCTGGCTCATAGATGCCACTGGCATAAAGCCTCTGGATATCCTCTATTGCTAGCAGCAATGTTAATGGATGGAGTAAGATACCTGCATCTAACTGTAAGGCCTAAACAAAAAAGATGTTGTATTGCCCTTTGCGACCAACCCCAAAATTTTGAAATCTACGATCGGCTTTTTTTTTTTTTTTTAAACCTTTTTTAGAGAAAAAAATATTAAAGCATTAAAAAGTGAGAAATATCAGCCCAAAGAGGGAGGGGAAAGAGGGAGGGGAAAAAAGGAAAAAGAAGATTTCTGACCGATCGACCCATTTTTTGGCACCTAAAGGGCAATACAGCATTTTTTAAAGGCCTAAATCTCATGATCCCAAGGTTCCACTCTATACTCACACAGCTGCTTTTCTTTGAGGTTATAACCCGAGATGGATCCACAACAGGAGATGCGTCCTCCGATCTTCATGTTTAGTATGGCTGTTGCAGCAAACTCACCACCAACCTGTTTAAAAAAAGAGGATATGTTCATGGGAAATTTTCAAAAGCTTAGCATGATCCTATTTTTTTTCTTCCTTCACTTTCTTATCAATCTGAATCTATTCCACAATATATTTGATTTGAGGCATTTCCTTGCAGTTACATGGCGCTTTACAGTTTGCTCGACATGTATTTGTGCCACCTAAACGATTGTGTATTTTTGTTTAGGGGGGGGGGGGGGACACAACTGCGGCCTATGCCACTTCTTTCAACCTGAAGTACACAATCCCACTGAAACCCCTTTCAGATTTTTGACCCATAAGACATTCAAAACGTTTGAAACCCTTTTGGGGGGTTGTTCCCACAAAGTCCCAGATCTGCCCTAATCAAAGAACAGTAATTGAATTACATGTATTAAGAGGGTCTATTAGTACATTCATCTTTTTAAGTCGTAGCTCTGCCCTATCATTACGTGATTTGAATTTGCAAAATACAGTCATTTAGTCTGATTACAGTTTGGCTCTAGTCTGCAGGCACAGACCCTAATTTGACACTTTATCAACAAATCATTGTGCCTTGAGAGAAGTCTAGCCCAGCTACCTACTGGTTGGCCTATGTAGCATTAGGTCAAAATAGGCTTAAACCTGGACATTTTTGGTAACAAGCTGATTTTTTCAGGATAGCTCCAGGAATATGTCTAGAATAACATACTAAAAGTCCTCGTATATCCTCCTTGAGCGTTTTCCGTAATCCAAGATGGCGTCCAAAATGGCCGCCATTTCCTGAATTTCTTATAACTTTGCAACTAGATAACCCAAATACAAAATTTAAATGTCTAAATATATGTTTTTTAGCATAAGGAACTCAATAGAATACTTGTTGATAAATTTTGAAACACACAAGTAGCTATAAACCACTTTAGCCCTTCCCGAAATCCAAAATGGCGCCCAAAATTGCTGCCATTTCTTGAATATCTTCTAACTGTGCAACTAGATAACCCAAATACCAAATTTAAATGTCTAAATAAATGTTTTTCAGCATAAGCAACTCAACCAAATACTTATCAATAAATTTTGAAACACACAAGTGGCAGTAAAACCACTTGAGCCCTTTCCGAAATCCAAAATGGCGTCCAAAATGGCCATTATTTCGAGTTTATCTCACTGTATTAAAGTAGGTACGTTATGAATACAATCAAATGTCTATACTAGAAAAGCACTATTGTAATACATATCAGTACAAATAAACCTTTCATTAAATATTTAAATATTTCTTATACATAACGTATACAACCCACCCACCCACACACACATGCACACATATGGCTGCTTCCATCAGACTGACAGAATGCAAACCGTGAAGAGTACTCACGTTAGATGGAATTGAAAATGGAGACACATTAGTACCAATTACTGTCGCAAAGGCAAAAGTCACAAGGTTTCAAACAGGAAATGCACCTCAATAGCACATGCCATGTCATCTCTGCTAGTAGACCAGGTCATTTCTGCTAGTTAACCAGGTCATTTCTGTCGCCAATATTGTTGGAATGGCTTCGTATAAACACCGGAAGTGTGGCTCACATGAACAGATAGACATCTTGAGCTGAGCAACATGAGCTTTGTCCTTCATGGATTGGTTTCATGAAAGTGGCCATGCAGAGTGACCAGTACGAGAGTTGAAACTCTGCCCTTCATAAATTTAGACCCCTCCAATCCGAGTACCATCTACACGGCACTATACTTTGCACAGTCACAATGTGAAAAACATATAACTTAAGAATATATTATGTGCAGTAACATTTAACCAGCCCTCGTACATCAAGGCAGCAGAGATTGTAGCTTCTTCTCAAGATCGTCCGTTTTGGTGTATTTCACCTCCTCATGTCATATCTCGGCAGCATATAGTCCACGTCATGGGCAGAAGTATGCTTGTAGAGCTATGGGAGACAGTGTACGCCAAAGGGTCTGTCATACATATGCAATCTGGTCATGCATTTTCCCCTTCTCTTCGTGCTCACACTCTTACTTCAGCTGCCCTCATTGGCGTGTTGATGGGTAAACCTGGCGTCTTAGACAGCATAGATAAGGACCACTTAATAGCGAATCTGTATGGTGCACTCCTCAACCAGGACAAGAAGGTGACTGCTGTACCTGACTGAAGAGTGTGTCAAACATTTAAAGTCAGATAATTTCACAACTCATTGAACGGGCAGCAGGACACAGGGAAACTTTGGTTGCAGTAAATCCGACATTTATTATGTCTCTTCTGCAATGTTTCATCCCAGCTGAAAGGACAGGGGACTGGAAGCTCCATCTCAGCTGTGTGAGGGAAATGATACAACATTTCCATGCTGCAGGACATCTTCCCTAGTTCAAATCTGCCAGGTTGTTTTTACAACAGATGGAAGCTCTAGAGCAAACCATGCAAGGAAATGAATATACACAATTCGCAGAAATGGGATACTTCACCATCCGCCGTGTGGATTCATTCTGGGGTAAAAGCTTCTCTGATCAGACCATTGAAAAGTTCCTGATGCGGCAGCTGAAAACATCTAGAGAAATGACTCATGGACGTGGAATCACAGACAGTACATTGGCTATTAAAGTGGGTTCATGCACTTCCGCACTGTGTTCCTACCTGTGCTGAACTGGAACAGTTCACCGGAGTACACACTGGTACACCAGAGCAGCATAAAGACATACAGCAAAGTACCAGGTCAAGAGACAATAAAGAAAGATGTATCTTTGTTGGATGGCTGCAGGCACGTCACCATTTGCTTGATACGAAACTAATTGCCTGGTCTCCTTGTCAACTGGCATTGTCGCTGGCTTATCTGTTAATTGTGATTAACCTGTACAAATCGGCCTAGTAGCGGCATCCGAAACGAATGCATGGTAGGAAGTTTACAGAATTCAAGCTACGTACATCGTAAGGACAAGGTGAAGACCATTGGTGCCTAGAGTAAGAGAGTGAAAATCAGGGGACAAAGCACATAAGTCAACCCAACACTACTGTTCAACAGAATAACATGTGTCCTGAATAACAACACTGAGATGGAATCGGTCTTTGCTTATGAACATATTCCTGCGCACTTTCCCTTTTAAAGGTGGGGTGATGCGGAAGCCAACAAAGAGTTCTCTGGGTCTCCTGCTGAATTCGTTCTCTAAGCAATCCAACGTGCCAGAAATATTATCTTTGTTTAAGATGGTGGTCGCCTACAGCACCCTTAAGCATTATGGAGCTCATTTGACGGTGGTGTTCGATGGATATGGAAGTGCAACTTCGACAAAGGTAGCTGAGCAGAGACGAATAGCCCAAAGATGTACCTCTTTATTTGATGGTAATATATTATATGCCAACAAGCACAACCCAAAACAGCTTTCCTTGCCAACAGCAACAATAAGATGAGACTTATACAAACTCTACGTGACAAAATACGTACCGGTATCAAGCAGACAGAAGCGGATGCCACTAACCTGATTGTCTCTACAGCACAAGCAGTAGCAGAGTCAGAACAGGTGCCCGTTGTTGTCGTTGGTAAGGACACAGATTTACTGGTCATGCTAGTTGCTCCGGCAACCACTTCCACAGATATGCACATGCTATGCCGCGGAATCCTGTCACGGTCTTCAACATTCATGAAATTCAGCATGCCATAGAGGACACTAGAAATTGCCTGATGTTTCTTTAAGCTGTGACAGGGTGTGATACGGTCCCTGCAATCTACCGTCAGGGCAGTCGTAAAACTTTCAATATGGTCCACAAGAAACTTGACTATGGCTTGCTTGATACATTCGCAGTGGAAGCACCCATGACGAGGTAAAAAAAAAGCCGGGAAAGCCTTTATGGGGCCAGCAGTTCTTGATGACTACCGTCACACTGCATACAATTAAACGGGCAATTGGTCGCAGTTCTCTGAGTTCATCCTTTCAGTTAAAAAGTCTACTTCCAACTAGTGCTGCAGCAAAGCAACATCCATACCACACCTCTTACAGTCATTATGTATAAAAAGCTTTAGCGACCTTGGTACTAATGTGTCTACATTTTCAGTTCCATCTAATGTTGAGTACTCTTCACGGTTGCACACTGTCAGTCTGATATCGTTGAGGATGATGGAAGCAGCCATATGTGTATGTGGGTGTGTGTGTGAGTACTTTATGCATAAGAAGTACTTTTTGATTAAATGATTGTTGTACTTATATTTATTTCAATGGTGCTTTTCTAGTCTAGACATTGATTATATTTCATTACGTATCTACTTACAATGATATAAATTTGGAAATAATGGCCATTTTGGGTGCCATTTTGGATTTCGGGAAGAGCTAAAGTGGTTTATAGCTACTTGTGTGTTTCAAAATTTATCAACAAGTATTTAATTGAGTTCCTTATGCTTAAAAACATATATTTAGACATTTAAATGTTGTATTTGGGTTATCTAGTTGCAAAGTTAGAAGAAATACAGGAAATGGCAGCAATTTTGGGCGCCATTTTGGATTTCGAAAATGGCTAAAAGTGGTTTATAGCTACTTGTGTGTTTCAAAATTTATCAACATGTATTTTATTGAGTTCCTTATGCTAAAAAACATATATTTAGACATTTAAATTTTGTATTTGGGTTATCTAGTTGCAAAGTTATAAGAAATTCAGGAAATGGCGGCCATTTTGGACGCCATCTTGGATTACGGAAAACGCTCAAGGAGGATTTATGAGGACTTTTATTATGTTAATCTAGACATATTCCTGGACCTATCCTGAAAAAATCAGCTTGTTACCAAAAATGTCCATGTTAAAACTAATGCTCTTGGCCTAATGGTAGTCTTATAGTGCAGACTCACTTTTACGACTGACCAGGGTTTGTGCTTGCAGACTAGTTTGGCTCCTTGGTCGATTTAATAGTGTAACATTGCTCTAGCTTTACTAGTTGATAATGCAATGGCTTTTTAATATTACACTCTAAATTACAGGGATTTAAATTTAAATCTATAGGATTTATTTTTAAATCTTTCATGTACTGTAGGTAGGGACCAATCGATGTGGATTTAAAATTAATCTTCGCTAGGATTAAAAAGTTTTAATCTGTAAAGGATTAAAAAATAAGTTCAAAAGATTTATATTATAAATCTTTCTAGATTAAAATTAACCCTGATAAAGATTTAAAAGCAATCCTTTTTGGGACTTCTTTGTCATGTGACAAAATCTTATCGCCAGGATTGGTCAATTTGCCGTTAATTTTCGGAACTTTTTTTAATCTTTTGGGATTGAAAAAAATATATTTGAAACTCGGATTAAGAACCAGTTTAGCAACCTTTTAAGATTAAAAATCAATCTTTATGGATTTAATTTCATTCAAATCCGGCTTAAGATTTAAATTTTAAATCCCTGTAATTTAGAGTGTAGGTGTATCACCATCGCACAGTGAGTCTTTTTACAATTTGGACTGGCCTATGAAATGAATGGAAGAGAATAGAATACAATTGATTTGGATGACCACAGCATATGCAAGGCATCAAGTTCTGACGTAGGACTGTGTCAGCGACTGGCACAGTATTTGATGGACCATTCGCTAAAGAAGCGAATGCAACAAAATGAATAGTGCAAACGGGGTCGCGATGAATTACTAGCGCATGGGTTTGCTTAGGCCAGGGACGTGATAGAGAAGGACTGGAATCAAGCCGCTCTCCTTTGACCCCATGCTCCAAGCCGCCGAAAAGTTATGCGCTAATCTGCAACTGTTGACCAGGTGGTGAGATAAAAGAGCGCATGAAATTTCAAGATTTAGAATTCCTACATCAGAAAATGGTATCACAGCGACTGTTCGCTGTCCCTTTCAATGATTTCTCATCCATTGTTGAATGTGTAAAGAGTAGAACAAGCGAACACAAAATTGTGTAATTTCATCCTTCTTTTAACTTCAGAAATATGAAGAACACGCGAAAACACGCATTAGCAAACTTGATGTTATTGAAGATTGTAAATCATGGATTCAATAACGGGACATTAAAACATGCACAAATTAGCGCATTACCCTAAAATTATCCTAAATTTAAAAATTGGTTCGATGCACTATTCCCAATACGATAATCCCCATATAAAGTTTTTGATTTACACTGACATTTTGCCGGTAATTTAATATTTTGTAATAAATGTAAAACTGGTGCGTGGCTTACGAAAGTACCCGCAGTGAAGTGCGGTTCGGAGGATGGAACTTCAAAGCCAAGTGGAATGTTACACATCCCATTGTTACGCTTTAGAACTCACGGATGCGTTTGAATAAATTACAAGAGTTTCGCCTCCTTTCTTTCACCTCCCTGCTTAGGCGTAGGTAATAACGCAATCGATTAATGCCTTGTGTGCAAATGACCTTGCGTTAGACGTTATCTGTAGATTTCCATGGTGTGTGCAGGCTTTCGGTAACATCCGAAAATATCGAAATAGATTCCGGCGGCAATCGAGATGATCTCGAGGTGCATTCGGGACATTCTTGCATTTTGGTCGGGACGTTCCAACTGCATTCGGGCCGCAATCGAGCCGCATTCGAGCGGCAATCTAAAGATTCCGACTGCATTCGAAGTGCATTCCAGTTGGTTTCTTTTAGTACCGACAATATCGAAATAGATTCCGGCGGCAATCGAGATGCATTCGAGGTGCATTCGGGACATTCTTGCATTCTGGTCGGGACGTTCCAACTGCATTCGGGCCGCAATCGAGCCGCATTCGAGCGGCAATCTTAAGATTCCGACTGCATTCGAAGTGCATTCCAGTTGGATTCTTTAAGTACTGAAAATATCGAAATAGTTTCCGGCGGCAATCGAGATGCATTCTTGCACATCGATCCTCGTCGGGACATTCCAACTGCATTCGAGCCGTATTCGAGCGGCAATCTAAAGATTCCGACTGTATTCGAAGTGCATTCCAGTATACCGAATATATTGAAAAAGATTCTGGCGGCAAAACGAGATGCATTCGAGGTGCATTAATTTGGGACATTCTTGCATCCTGGTCGTGACCTTCGAGCCGTATTCGAGCGGCAATCTAAATATTCTGACTGTATTCGAAGTGCATTCCAGTTGGATTCTTTAAGTACTAAAAATATCGAAATAGAATCCGGCGGCAATCGAGATGCATTCTTGCATCCTCGTCGAGACCTTCCAACTGCATTCGAGCCGTATTCGAGCGGCAATCTAAAGATTCCGACGGCATTCGAACTGCATTCCTAGCTGTTTGACTCTTTTAGTATCGAAAATATTGAAGTAGGCAATCGAGATGCATTCGAGGTGCATTCGCGACATTCTTGCATTCTGGTCGGGACGTTCCAACTGCGTTCGAGCCGCATTCGAGCGGCAATCTTCAGATTTCGACGGCATTCACGTTAGATTCTTTTAGTACCGAAAATATCGAAATAGATTCTGGCTGCAATCGAAATGCATTCTTGCATCCGCGTCGTGACCTTCCAACTGCATTCGAGCCGTATTCGAGCGGCTATCTAAAGATTCTGACGGCATTTGAAGTGCATTCCATTTGGATTCTTAATAGTACCGACAATTTCGAAATAGATTCCAGCGGCAATCGAGATGCATTCGAGGTGCATTCGGGACATTCTTGCATTCTGGTCGGGACGTTCCAACTGCATTCGATCCGCATTCGAGCGGCAATCTAAAGATTCCGACGGCATTCGAAGTGCATTCCAGTTGGATTCTATTAGTACCGAAAATATCGTAATAGATTCCGCCGGCAGTCGAGATGCATTCGAGGTGTATTCGGGACATTCTTGCATTCTGGTCGTGACCTTAATTGCGTTCGAGTCGCATTCGACTCGCATTCGAGCGGCAATTTAAAGATTCTGACGGCATTTGAAGTGCATTCCATTTGGATTCTTAATAGTACCGAAAATTTCGAAATATATTCCGGCGGCAATCGAGATGCATTCGAGGTGCATTCGGGACATTCTTGCATTCTGGGCAGGACGTTCCAACTGCATTCGAGTCGAATTCGAGCGGCAATATTAAGATTCTGACGGCATTCGAAGTGCATTCCAGTTGGATTCTTAATAGTACCGAAAATTTCGAAATAGATTCCAGCGGCAATCGAGATGCATTCGAGGTGCATTCGAGGTGCATTCGGGACATTCTTGCATTCTGGTCGGGACGTTCCAACTGCATTCGATCCGCATTCGAGCGGCAATCTAAAGATTCCGACGGCATTCGAAGTGCATTCCAGTTGGATTCTTTTAGTACCGAAAATATCGTAATAGATTCCGCCGGCAGTCGAGATGCATTCGAGGTGTATTCGGGACATTCTTGCATTCTGGTCGTGACCTTCCAACTGCGTTCGAGTCGCATTCGACTCGCATTCGAGCGGCAATTTAAAGATTCTGACGGCATTTGAAGTGCATTCCATTTGGATTCTTAATAGTACCGAAAATTTCGAAATAGATTCCGGCGGCAATCGAGATGCATTCGAGGTGCATTCGGGACATTCTTGCATTCTGGGCAGGACGTTCCAACTGCATTCGAGTCGAATTCGAGCGGCAATATTAAGATTCTGACGGCATTCGAAGTGCATTCCAGTTGGATTCTTTTAGTACTGAAAATATCGAAATAGATTCCGGCGGCAATCGAGATGCATTCGAGGTGCATTCGGGACATTCTGGTCGGGACGTTCCAACTGCATTCGAGCCGCATTCGAGCGGCAATCTAAATATTCCGACGGCATTCGTTGTGTATTCCAGTTGGATTATTTTAGTACCAACATATCGAAATAGATTTCGGAGGCAATCGAGATGCATTCGAGGTGCATTCGGGACATTCGTGCATTCTGGTCGGAACGTTCCAACTGCATTCGAGCCGCATTCGAGCCGCATTCGAGCGGCAATTAATCTACAGATTCCGACGGCATTCGTTGTGCATTCCAGTTAGATTATTTTAGTACCGACATCATTATAGAAGCCTCACTGAATATGCTGTTGAAAATGAGATATTATTTCATCAGAAGTACCTATTGGGATTTTAGAGGAATGAATGAAAAAATATAGGAAAGCGAAAGAAAAGGAAAGAGATAGTAATGGAATGAAGTTCAGCGTCAGGAGTTTATGTCCTGACAAAAAATGGGTTGAGACAGATATACTCCTTGGACCCGTTTCACAAAGCCTTTCTTCAATGACAAATTACAAAAATCAGTGACAAATTTGTTGACAACCAATCAGAGTACAAGGATTTCAGTAGCTTATAACATAAACTGTCACTTGTCAGTGATGACAAGTTTTGTGAAATGGGGCCCTGTTCACCAAAGAATAATGTAGATTGGACGTCTCTTTCAAAACTACTCTACAGTTATTTCGGGACATACACTCTTCAACTTTTGTGATCTGATCACAACTTTCTCAAACCCTCCTTCCCTTTTCTTACCTCCTATACTTCACCTCGTTTTTGGTTTACAAACACTGAAAACAAAAAACAAAAATAATTCATGTACACTGTAGGTGTTTAAATTCCCACTGTACTACTTAAAGCTATACTTGCGCCCTCTATATAGCAAACAATGCCTAATCAGTGCCTGTTGATCCCACATGATCCCCTTTTTCTTATGTTAGCTGAGAGCTGATTTGATGACATGACCACCTGTCAGTGACCTTGCAAGGGAGGTCTAATCCCCCTGGCGAAATTAGTACAGACAGCCTTTTCAGTAAGTTACAACATGATGTTACCAAAAGCCTGCAATCATGGAGCCTTACGTTGTCAAAGTAGACGTCGATACCGTCTGGAGCGAGTTCTTTGAGCTTGGCATCAAGGTTCGATGTTGTCTTGTAGTTGAAGACTTCATCAAAACCTAGTTCCTTCAGGTACTCCAACTTCTCTTCGCTTCCTGCAGATCCGATCACTCGACATCCCTGCCAAATAAGAAATGATCGATTACATGAAATCATGACAAAACTTGCTTCAAGCAGAGAATAATCTTTCATATACTCTCTGACAGTGGCGGATCCAGGGGGGGGGGGGGGGGGAAAGGGGAAAAAAGGGGAACAAAAGTGTTACTTCCCCCCAAGCCACTGAACGGAATATCTGACGACGTAAATTTTCCATTTCCGGGGTAAAACAAAAAATGTAGAGAGAAATTAGGGAAAGAAAAAAAAAGAGAAAGAAGAAAGGTAGGGGAGATCAGTTGCGATTTTTCCGCCAACAAAGTGTAGATCAGGGGGGGGGGCACTGGCGTCTTGATCGGGGAGGGGGTTTATTTCTGATTCCATAACCGTTACGGTGGTTTACACATAATGCTGAAATGACATAATTTTCTGAGATTTTTCCTCATTTTTTAGTAAATTATACATTAATTCTTTATGCGTTTGTTGTAAAATGACAAATTCCTAAATTTACAGCCAGGCAAGAAATATGCTTCTTGAGGTGCCTACATGTCAGGGCCCGCGGAACTGCGGGGATCGGGAGCTTCCAGCTCCCCCCCCCCACTTTTTTGACAAAGTATATTAAAGAGAAATAGAAAGAAAAGGAGCAAGAAAGAAAAAATAGTTAACTGCCAGTGTCACAACAAAATAAGGTATCAAAAAATGCTCATCTGACCGTAAATAAACGCCTAAAACCCCTGAGCTTCCAGGGGCTCTGCCCCCTGGACTCAACCAACGGCCCTAAGGCGGGCCCCCTGATACTCATCTGACCGTAATTTAGTGCCTAAAACCCTTGAGCTTCTGGGGGCTCCGCCCGCTGGACCCCACGCTAATCAGTGTCCTGCCAGTGGCACAAATAAGGTATACAAATTATGTTCATCTGACCGTAATTAAACGCCTAAAACCCCTGAGCTTCCGGGGGATCTGCCCCCTGGACCCCGCCTAGGGCCCTAAGGCGGACCCCTGGATTATAATATGACGGTAATTTAATGCCTAAAACCCTGAGCTTCTGGGAGCTCCGCCCGCTGGACCTCACGCCAATCAGTGTCCTGCCAGTGTCACATATAAGGTATAAAAATATGTTCATCTGACCGTAATCAAATGCCTAAAACCCCTGAGATTCCGGGGTTTCCGCACCCTCGACCCCACCAGGGCCCCTAAGGCGGGCCCCTGAATGCTTGTCTGACCGTAATTTATTGCCTTAATCCCCCTGAGTTTCCGGGAGCGGACAAGGTATCAAAATATGTTCATCTGACCGCAGACGCGTAGCCATGGGGGCAGGGGGGGGGGGGGGCGCCCCCCCAAAAAAAAACACCGGCCAAAAAAAGAGAGGAGAGAAAAAGAAGAGGACGTAGGAAGAAAAAGGAGCAGACAAAAAACATTTTTGAAATTTAGACAAGGATTAAGAGTCGAGAACGGTACAACGAATCGTCTTCTTTCTTTAATAATGTTAATGAAACGTCAAAGCTTCCGCGCTTCGCGCAGGAGGGGAGGGGCTGAATTCAGACAAGGATTACGAGTCGAGAATGGTAATACGAATCGTCTTCTTTCTCTAATAATTTAATAAAACGTCCAAGCTTCCGCGCTTCGCGCAGGAGGGGGGGGGGGGGTGGGGGTGGGACTGAATTCATACAAGAATTAAGAGTCGAGAATGGTAATACGAATCGTCTTCTTTCTCGAATGATTTAATGAAACGTAAAAGCTTCCGCGCTTCGCGCAGGAGGGGGGGGGGACCGAATTCAGACAAGAATTAAGAGTCGAGAATGGTAATACGAATCGTCTTCTTTCTCTAATGATTTAATGAAACGTAAAAGCTTCCGCGCTCTGCGCGGGAGGGGGAAACTAAATTCAAACGAGGATTAAGAGTCGAGAACGGTACAACAAATCGGTTTCTTTCTCTAATGATTTAATGAAACGTAAAAGCTTCTGCGCTTCGCGCGGGAGGGGGGGGGGGGTAAACTGAATTCAGACGAGGATTATTTTCGAGAACGGTACAACGAATCGTCTTCTTTGTCTAATAATTTAATGAAACGTCAAAGCTTCGGTGCTTTGCGGAGGAGGGATGGGAAATCGCCCCTCCCTGCACCCCCATCCCCACTACGTCAATGCAGGTCACCATTACGTACCGATATTTGGGTCGCATAATTTCAAATTTGGGCCCCCCTAAGAAATCCTGGATCCGCGCCTGGTGTAGAGCCTCTTAAGCGTTGGGAGCCCAAAAAGTTTGATGGTAAAAATTATTGTTCTGCTTCTAATGAAGCTAACTTAATATCAGGGTGGACTTCCCCTAATAATGAGCAGAAAAGCTTAATCTATTCCTTTTTCCATTAGACCATTTTTCTTCAACATGTCTCAGCAACAATTTGTTTATATTCTCTCAGCAAAATAAACCAACATTTCAAATATATACAGGGCGTCTATAGGTTTTTTTTTTGTTAACAAAACTTTGAAAAGTTACGCAAAACGTTGTTTGAATATAAAGCTAAAATCTGACCGAACGTTGCCTCCCCAGATATCGATTTGCACAATCATGGATTGTATGTACTAATTTCAATCATGTTTTCACTCCGATGGATTGATTATACTCCTTAGCATATAAAACAAGCTACAATAAACACACCGTTTGGAATAGTAGAATTGTAAACAGGTGACGTTGGGTTCTTGATTATGTGCATGACAATCAAACCTTTCTGATTATCATAATAATTAAAACACCATATGGAATAGAATCGTAAACAGGTAACCTTAGGTTCTTGATTATAACATTGTGCATGACAATCAAACCTTTCTGATTATCATAATAATTAAAACACCATATGGAATTGAATCGTAAACAGGTAACCTTAGGTTCTTGATTAGTGCACGGCAATCAAATCTTTCTGATTATCATAATAATTAAAACACCATATGGAATAGAATCGTAAACAGGTAACCTTAGTTTCTTGATTATGTGCATAACGATACAAACTTCATGATTATAAAATTACTAAAAACACCTTTGTTTTACAATTTTTTTAGGTGCTCTTCAAAAAAAAGATTAGAGATAAATGAGGTGAAAGTAATTATAGTTGTACAGGTTAATGCACAGAGAAATTCAAGTCCATTGAATTGAAAGAGTGTATAAGCAGGCTAAGGTAATGAGAGTATTATGGAAAGCATATTATCTAGGTACTCTAAAAGGCAAAGACTCTCCGGAGTCATACATTTTGCACAATAGAAATTTTAGTTATTTTGTTGAAAATTGTTGGACACCAGTGGTGGATCCAGGGGGGGGGGGGGGGGGGGGGGGGGGGCCTGAGCGAATTATCGGCCGGCACGATTTTCAAATTTTCGGGAGCAAAAAATAAAATAAAAAAATAGTGTTCACTACCCCCCCCCCCCCCACCCCCTCCCCCACTATGCGAATTATCGGCTAAGTATTTCTCACGAATTGGGCCCCCTCCCCTGCCGCGGCTGGATCCGCCCCTGCTCTCTGAGATACTTTGATTCTGAGAAGTCTATTTCGAGATAGGTTATATCCAACGGTGATTTGCAATGAATTTCAAATTGATCATCATGATCAATAGTTATCCGTCCAAAGACAGGTTTAGTCGGACCTTAATCTTCTCAAAATCTGTCTCTGAAAGTGTTTTGGTCTTCTGATTTCTTTCTTTGTTACCGTTTAACCGAAAGTGTGATATGAAGAAGCAGAATGTCTGGTACTTACCTTGATCTTAGCAATCTGTCCTACAACGTTCCCGACGGCACCGGCAGCTCCGCTCACCAGGACAGTCTCCCCTGGCTTAGGGTCACTGACATCCAGAAGACCGAAGTAGGCTGTAACACTGACATGTGGAAGGAAATCATAGTTAAAATGGAAGGACCCTCATTTTAATCATCATTTGTCAGGTCATTGTAAATATGATATTATCCATAAATTGCTTCAGAAAGAAAATGATCGCTAAAAGTCGTAATTAATTAAAAATCTCTGATTATGTTGGTTGATCGCCCATGCTACAAAATACAACACAATTTTGGATATTCCTGTAATTCTTGTAGTAAATTGTAAGAAATACGATATAGACGATGGGTTATTTCTCATTCTTGCCGCTGTCGATATAATGGATATTGTTAATGAAAAGCGAGGTACAGGTGATCTTGTCATTTCAAGGCCTAAATATTTACTTTTCAGCAGCAGAGAGTATTATTATATTAGAGAGTCTGATACATGAGGGACAGAGAAAGAGAGAGAGACAGAGAGAGAGAGACAAAGATGGTGTGAGAGAGAGAGAGAGAGAGACACACACACACACAGAGAGACAGAGGGAGAGAGGACAAGGGAGAGAGGACGAGGGAGGGGGGATGGATGAGAGATGGGAGAAGGGGAAAGGGAGTGGCAGGAGAGATAGGAAACAGAGGAAGAGAAATGAGAAGGGTGGCAGGGGGAAGAGAAAGATCGAAATCTTCGCTGGGGGGGGGGGGGGATCCTTACCCAGTCATGCCTAGGGACCCGATAGTATAAGACCTTGGTATCTCTTCAGGGAGCGGTGGTGCCTTCATGAGATCCTTGCCATCACTGACAGAATGCGTTGTCCATCCTGATCCAGTAAATGGAAGAGCCCATGTCCCCACTGGGAAGTCCGCATTACGACTCTCGATGACCCTACAAATAGGAATATGATGATACAAGTTTATTGATTAGTGAGTATAGGCCTACACGTGATAACATTTGATAAAGACACCACTTTTATTGGGTTTATCAATTCCCTATTGTCGATATTGTCGTCATTGATAAAGCTTACAGAATATGTTGTCCACCCTTTAAACGGTAGAGTCCTGGGTCCTACTAGGAAGTATGCACTACGACTCTCAAGGAACCTTTGCATTGATAAATATTGAAGAAAATTTATTGTTGTTAATCTATCGAAAGCCAAACTGATTATGAATGATCCTTCTATCGTTTGATAAGTCATATAGCCCTAATCACATATTTTCGTTGAAAACATTTACAATTTTATGTTTGCCTGCACATTCCCTGTACACCTAACTGTAAAGAAAAACATACTGCATTCATTAAGCTTGATAACTAGCAGGAAAGTTAACGTGATATAGCTCAAGAAAATTAAATATTGAGTCTGTCAGTTTTGGCACAAACCGTATGGAAATGGTTTATAACCATATACCGGGTAGTACCTTTAACTAAATCTGTTGTGTAAATATTACAGCTAATTAGACTTTGATCTTTAAAGAATTGGTAAACAAGGACAGCTAGTGCACACATGGCCAAGGCTTATGTTTGTTTGCTATTTATGTATACCCTCCGCAACATGACTTGCAAGAAAGAACAGAGCCGTTATGTCGAAGGCTCTGAATACAGCAATCCAGTCGTGTTCTTTTAAAATAATTATTTGCTTATAATATGTTTATATATACTATGAAAATATGCTTTTATACAGAAAATAAAAACGACCAACCTTGGACCCAACACTACTACCCTAACTCCAATCATAATCCTAACCTGAAACTGAACTATACCCTTATCCTATTTCCTGGATGAAAGAACTACCCCCAGGAAATGTCACCGAAGTAAAAATAGAATGACCTGAATTTGACTTACTTTGCGACTTGTTGCCCAATCATTACAGTATCCAGTGGTGCTTTGGCGCTATACGGTCTACAATGGAAGAAATAAAGAACATCGATAAAGAACATCAAACAAAACAATATCAAAATAATTATCAAAACTATTTTTTCCACCCCCCCCCCCCCAGGAATGCTCCCTCGCAAGGAAAATATAAAATAACTTTGCATTGTAACTTTCAAGTGCTCTAAAATGCCAATTTTCAGCATTCTAAAATCAAAGTTTTCTCGCTCGGTCGCTGTAGGCACCAAAAGCAAGGGGCATCTCCCTTGCAAGACAACAAAATTATGACATCAATAATCATTAAGTCATCAGTATAACCATTCAAAAGATGGTCAAAAATACAAAGTTTCAACATCCCTAAATCTAAATAATCTCTCTGGGTTGCTACTCTCCCTCACATATTCATAGAAGCACCCTTTCTTCCAGCTGGAAGCGCTAAAGCGAGGGGGTTGCTAAAATCCATTTTTAGATTGAAGGCCCTTTGAGTCTGTACTCCCACCCACCCCCCCCCCCCCCTCCCCTCACCTGGAGCAGTTCCAGTTAGCCAACTTTGCCTGAGTCAGTGAGTGGAGACATCCTGTTACACCAGACAGAACAACAGTTTAACCTGAAGTTGAACCATTATAATGTGAATATTTATGTTCTAGTTGGTTAAACATCGACATGTAGATATGATTAGACCTTTAAATATTAAAGCACGTCTGATAAATGCACCAGAAAGATTACCCTTCGAAGAGCATTGGTGATAATATAGTACCGGTACATGGTGTGATAATTCATTTAAAGGAATAAAGAGAGACTTACCTCATGTATGGATCCACAGAAATATATTCGGCTTCCATTAAGATTTCTATAATGGCATGGTGGGGTGAGAAGAAGAGGGAGAGATGGGGGGATATAGAATGAAAGAGAGAGGGAGAGGGATATAGAGAGTATGAGCGAGAATGAGAAAGAGAGAGAGAGAGAGAAGAAAAAAATAAAGGAGAGAGATGGGAAGAGAGAGAGATAAAATATACCACAAAACATAATGGGTGGAGCCTAAATTAGGTACATGTACATTATGAGATTAAATAAAACAAAACGTTCAATAATAATATTGCTTAATAATGTGATGATGTCGACAAATAGGGGGTTTAGCACCTTTTTCCGGGTTGGCTGGCATGTATATAGGCTCTATACGGTAGACAAACTTTGAGTACATTGTGGTTCGAGTTTTAACTATAATGGGTGGTATACACTTACCTCCTTCTTTCAGCTCCGGTATATCAAACTCCTCTAGCCTCATGTCACTTTCCTTCGGGAAACCATCGAAGTGTTTGGCCAGCATCCATCTCTTTCCTTTGCCAGGCATCTTGGAAGATAAATTCAATCTATGGGAGCAACGAACGATCCTTGGCCTTGCAATATCGCAGAGACAAAATATATACGCTATAGAATACTTGCAGTGGTTTACTGCACAGCAAAGACTCTCTGGCTACGAAATCAATTCCACACAGTGCACAAAAATGCTAGTCATTGTAGATAATATTAGTACCTCGCATTCAGGGTTTAACAAACACAGCTCAAATCCACTGAACCAGATCGGTCGTGCAGCTATTATATACCACGATTACGCAATCTTAATTTTATCGGCTTGTCTGCACCCCCACAATATTGTAGATCAATAAATGCTTATTGCCCTGATCTGAGCCATGACGCGTTTCAATATTCATTATGTCGAGTTCTCTATTTTACCATGGTTACCCTTAAAGTTGGAATAATTTTCTCTAATCACTGCCCGAATCTACATCTTTATATCTTATACCATTGACAATACATGTTTATTTTCTTGCTCGCTCGACGAGTCGCTTGATCGCAAATTTCAGGAAGAAATGATCACTTCAAAACAGGTCAAAGCAAATAGCGGTTTCACAGAGGAGACACAATAGATTTCTCTCTCTCTCTCTCTTTCTCTCTCTCTCTTTGTTGTTGAAAAGGGTATAATTATGCTCAGGAGCACGAGGGGCGGGGGAATTAGGGGAGGGGGAGGGTTCCAACTTCCCGGAAGAATAGATTAACTGCCCCTAAATTCAGTAAATGGTTCATTTTTATATAGGTTAGGTTGTAATATGATGACGGAAAGTGTTCAAAGCCAATATTTGAATGGTTTTATAACATAATTATTTTATGGAACATCAAAATCGAGGGTCTTCTTCAATTTAAACATTTCGAAACAGATTTTATTGATTCATAAATGCAATCCAACCGAAATATCATGAAAGTAACTATAGGAATAAAGCTAGAAAGGAATTCGTTTACTTTCAAGAAACTCATATGCGTATTTTCTAATCTATATCTATATCTATATATCTATATATATATATATATATATATATATCTATATATAACCTTGTCCATCCCTTCTCTCTCTCTCTCTCTATCATCTCTCTCTCTCTCTCTCTCTCCTTGTCCTCTACCTTGTTTCCTTTTTGTCTCACCTCTTCTCTCCCTCTTGTTCTTCCATCTTCAATATAATGTACTATTCAATACCACCACTTTTCACATTAAACTTTATGTATGGCTCATAAACAATAAATAATCAATTGAATAACAAATATAAAATAATTATACTAATAAAGAAAAAAAAAATCAAGAATTGTTGGTTTTACGCCAGTTTTACGCAAAATTCTCGTTTTATTTTTGCACATTACAAAAAATACAACTTCTTGAATATAATAGCATAATTATGACTCCAAATAATTTGTTTGTTAAACAACATCATCTTACTTCAAATAAAGTATGGTCCGGTCAATTATGATAAACTTTATAGTGTAAGCACATATACTAATATCGTCTTGTGAATTTATGTTTGCGCTTCGTAGGTTTCTGAGTGCTGCTATATTTCACAGATGTAAACATAAACGAGTCAAGTGAATTTCGTTTGGCATACATGTACGATAAAGATATATAATTGTTATGCGACGGAGGAGATTTAAAAGTAGACTCGACACAAAATTTAAAAGTAAATCCGTTGACAAGGCAATTTTGTAGTGGTGTGTAATGTTGTTTGTTGTGTGTGTTTAGTACATACATTATGTTTATATATATATATATATATATACAGTGTATATGTTAAATCCCGGCGGAGAAATTTGCAAAATTTTACAAAAATGGAGGATAGCAATTGGTCTAAAGTGTTCTTCTTGACGCACCTATCAATGTGGCGTCAGTGTTGAT